>JAWWMW010075361.1:0-13626 GCA_035048345.1 Echeveria elegans
CATTCAGTTTAAACCAACCAGCTCCTAACTAACACCTCCCCTACAACAAAAATATAACCCTAGCATTCAACCAACTTCGAATCTCACGATCCTACAATGACAAACAGCAATCATTTCAATGGTGTGCTCTCCTAACTTTGCCTTTTCTATTTCAATTCCACAATTCGTATGAAGTTAAATTCATTCAATTCAGCTCAAAAGACCGCACTCTATCAGGCTGTCTCATAGACTTACTATACATCTACTAGTAATTCTTAAAGACTAGTAATATCATCCATCACGGTCTCAATAATTAGCCCTTTCATTCCAAGTATATCCTAAAGTTAACCTTTCCGTTCCAATCCATTCAAATTTCAGTTTGGTTTCTAGTCTGCGCAACACAAAGAAAAGCAACAAGTCTCCCAGACACAATCAAGTAATCAACATGACAAAATCACAACTTAAAGAACTCCAAACCCTAACACCACAAACCTCACAAAACTAACAACGCGAGTAAGCAGAGACGTCCTAAGCGTACCTTGAAAATGAGATGTGGATTAAACCACACCTCATCAATCATAGGGATAATCGATTCCAGAAAGCTAGGTCTCAGATAGATAACAGTGTTCGTCGCAACTAAACTCGCCGTCACCGGCGGCATCTTCCCAAGTCGATAATACTCACTAACGGCGTTAATCGCCAAAAACGGCAGCATTCTTCGCGACGCTCCGCTCCCTTCTCCTCCCTCCATCGCTCTAACTTCCACAGACTTCCGCTTCTCCTCGGGATTTGAGCCTCCTGCCCAACCCGCTTTGCTATTCGGGTCTGACCCGGACCGGGACCCGAATCTGTGTTGAATCGGATGGATTAATGGGTCATGCCCCGGCCCAATTTGGTGCAACGGTATTTTGAATTTTTGGCGGACGAGCGATCACGCGAAATTGATAAGATAATGCAAAGTGTCTTCGATTGTGCATATGCTCTGACGCTTGACTGTGGATTAACGTATCATCTGGTGAAGTTCCAGAGCCTATATGCTTCGCTACATGCAGATGTAATAACCTCTAAATCTAGTGGTGCGCTAGCTATGGTTAGGCCCATCTGATGGCGCACAAATAAGGTTGAAGGTTTATTCGATGCATTTTGCTGTGTGGTAACGTTAAGTTGTTAACACAACAAGAAGTAGAATCAAAAGTTTAAACAATGGACGAATAAATGCAGCATTCCTTGAAAGGAAGTTATTTACGAACTGGAACTGCAACTGGAACTGGAACTGGAACTGGTAGTGTGGGGTTTAAAATCGTTGACTGTTGTTATTGCTACTGGTTGTTTTCTTGTATGTTTCTCGAGGAAAATGGCAGTAGATAGTGATAACATCTCGCCACAATTCACATAGCAATCGTATTACTACAAAGACATAGGAAACTGACTAGCTAGATCTTCTGGTGCAAATAATCTCCCTAGCTAGCTAATCCACTTTCTGGTCCCTGATATATATATATATATATTTCTAGTTCATGTATCTACAGACCGAGTGATTACACATCCTATTAGCTAGCAAAATACAGTAGAACACAATTAATAATCATCATATGTCTAAGTTCTGGTGCAAATTAATCTCCTTAGCAAAATATTTTATTAATAAAGATGACGCGCTACTAATCATCATAGTCCACACTTAACGCTGTTAATTGCTGCTATTAGTATAAAATGTGCATGATGTTGATCTAAGAACATGCGTGTGTGAACCAATGAGACTTTTAATTTTGAACACTTAATTAACTTTTATATGGCATTATTAAAAATTGCCATTAGGAAGAGAGACAAGATGATTTAATTAAACACTTCCATTTATTTAAAAAAAATTTTTGCTAATCAAGCTCATTTTGGTTTGCTTCTGTGCAGGCCCCACATGATGGATATATAAATGGTATGTATTTCGAATGCTTCCTCCAAATGGTCAGACGATCCCTGTGATTAGGACGACTCGAAAATAGAATAGATATATGGCATTATTCATTTATCTTCCCATATTTACCTGAAACGCACAAACCCATACCTGTATAAATATAGGCATCTGTAAACTGGCTAATGAATAAATGGTCCTGATACTTGCACCATATCTCTGTGTATGAAACTTACTACGTACTCAAGCTGGTGCAGTATAAGATGCCTGCAGGCTGCAGTGCCGGTTAAACTAAACCTTCCCTTGAACTGTAATCTGATTACTTTACTTTACTCTACATCCATCATCCTCTTACTCCGTTACTCATGGTCTTAATAAATAGTAATGTTGTCTTGTCCCCTATCATTATTGGTTTATCGTACTTGATAAAAGCGATGCATGTCCCTTAATACATAATGCCCACATGTCTTTCTTCCCATTTGTGGGGTTTCACATGTGAATGAATACTTGTTTATTTAAGAGCATCTTAATTACTTAATGTGACTTGTCGGGATTTGAAGTTGGAACAAAGACATATACAGCTTAAGTTCCTTTCGGATAATCTTACATGTTACACAAGAAAAATGCATAATTGAACGGAACAATATAGGTTAAGTTCCTTTCAGAGCTATGAAAAGTTGTGATACATGATGCATCAATAGCTAGGTAACTATATCATTCAGGTTGTAGTGAAGAAAATACGGAAACCAACTAAAACAAGGATCTGCATGAGAGAAAGGACTGTATATTATTGAATCATTAATCAAGTGGGTGAAGAATGAGGAGGGGTTTTTCCGCCACAGATTTACAATATTCACATTTCTGGGCGGGTCATCACTGTACTTGTCGGATCAATTTGGTTTTGGATTTTTAGAATAAACAAGTTAGAGTACAAGTACAAAACTAGGCACTTGGTTGTAAGGTTGGCAGGTTTCTGCATAAAAGAGATCGCATGGCCTGCAGCAGTATATGCTGAATCATGAGTAACTGGTTGATGGTAGGAAGCAAATGCGACGTGATAATCATCACAGTCCATCGCCTATAAATTAATAATTTGATCGTGCAAAAGAATCTTGAGTGATTCTTTCCCTGGCTAGGCCAATATGTTATGCTGTGAAAAGTTGGAACCTTTTTGTTGAAAAGCTGCTGCATTTGAGAATCCAACACAGTTGGGTATTTGGCAACATAGCCTTCTCCGCATTAATGAATAATAAACTCTTAGTCACTAAAGCCTAAGGAAAGGCGAGCTGCAAATGACTACTGAGACAATGTGGTATGTATGATTCACTGCCGCTGACTGATTTAATCACCCTGCATGACTGTTGAGTTGAGTTCTGCCAATATGTGACAGCCTTGATGATGCTATCAAAGGAGCTTCTTCATCAAAATTTAAGTCATCTGCTCCACTGTTGTCACCAATGTTTGGCAAGTATAAATCCGAAGACTTCTTCTCCATCTTCCATTCCTGAAAATAACAATTGCATTAATTTTTCATAACAATTTGCTGTTGTTGTTACCGTTGTGATGTATTGTCGGAAAAAAAAAAACTAAGCAATTATAGTGAAACTAAATAGATCACTCAGACACTTATTTTTGTACTATCTTCTTCTTTTTTTCACAAGGGGCTGACCTTTGTTGTTCTATCCAACATACTATCAGGAGGAGGTTGAGACGCACGGATATCCTTGACCTTTATGTAATTATACATAACCACGCCACATAATGCTGCAATGGAAGTTGAGTGAGCTTTATCGGAGAAAAAATGCAGTAGCGTGATACCAAAAAAAAAAGTAATACCAATGGCATAGCCGATGACGTTCAGTCCAGTAATTGCAGACTCTGGGAATATGACGGTTGAAAGTGCAATCAATATCCAATCCTTTAGAACTCCCGCAACCCGAATGGTGACAGCCCCAGTTCTACCAATTACTAGGAATATCGAGAAGTTCAAGGCCAAAGCACAGAAAGCATTGGAGAAAAATATCCACAAATTGAACTGGATTTGTGACACTTCAAACGTCGGCTTCTCCAGTAAATACCACGGGATAAACAAAAACACAAAGCTGCATATTTCACAACCGAAAATATCAAACAGTGGTATAATCAAATTCATAAGAATCACAAGGAGAATGTTGCATCGCATGTTGCATACCTGCAAGGTGCGATGTAGTATAAGCTGGTAATTGGATTCAAAGTTAGCCCCTTCTTCTGGAGAAGCACTTGAGTTAAGACAAGCCGTAGAGCTTCAGCAAATATGCCAGTGACTTGATAAGCTGTGCCAACTATATTAAAATGAATTTCCCCATACGATGAAATAACAACCCCAACACTGACCAGCAACATGTTCAAGAACACATCGCATCGCAACTTGTCAGTGCCGCAAATAACAGCCACGAGGAATGTCGCCACTGGCACTGTTACAAATAATCCACACCATAATATAGTCAGTGAGATACGATGCTATAAATTATCTCGCAAATTGTTTGAATGAATGAGGAGGTGTTTTACATACTCAAGGCTTTAAGCATCTGAATGAAGGCAACTGAAATGTGCAAGTAAGCCGTATTTCCAAACCTGGAATTTTCAGCGAGAATATTCATACAATACATTTTAGAGAACAGACTATGGTAGCGCAGTCAAGATTAAAATTTGCCGGTACGCTAGGCATATTTAATCAGTAATAGACCAAGGATTAGCACTTACCAGAGACTTGATGCGAAAAAGGCACTGATAGGAATCACACAAGTTGCATATCTGCCACATATGTTTAGCAACAATACTTTAGAAGATGCAAAATACACTTTGGATGAAAAAAATACTCGCATCTTGCAAATAAACTAACATTTCAAATGTCATCTTTACTGGAGCTACGACCTGCGATTTGGAGGGAAACTATTGTTATTATCAAGCAACTGACTGAAAAAAATCCAAAATGCAGGCACGGTAACCAATAAATATGAAGTGGTCAAAAAGCAGAACCAAATACTTGAATTTGAAAGAGTAAATGTTGGGCACAAAGATTAATTGTTATGAAAGTATAGTAAAGAAAAATAGTACCTTGAAGACACGAATCAGAAAGAAAGCTACCAGGCCGGAAAATCCCATATGGATCATGGTCAATGTAATGGGTAAAGGGAAATTAAAGTACTTGGGAGAGAGAACCCACTGTAAATAATCACAGAGTAAACATTGTTAGTGCTCCAAATGCATCATTGACGACAAAAGTTTGCAGTAACAAACAACTGCATTTGAAGATTTTAGTTACATGCACACATTTAGCGAGAAGGAGCATGCACCTCGATTATATGACTGAAATAAATGAAAGATATTAGCCTTTTTTTGGAGGATGTCGTATGCTTGAATAGGCATACTTTACAAATTAATTACTTAGGATGATAGTCGACTGGCAATCACTTTCACAAGTCTATCAAGTAGGGGGCGCAGCCAGGGTAGGGACAACTATTTGAACGTGAAATGTTAGCTACAAACTTTTCAAAGTACCCAAATATTTACAGTTTGAGCAGATTCCAACTAAGTCCCGATCATTTATAGCTGGCTGTCAAAATCCGTTGTTCAAATGGAATAGAAAACTGAGATCCATGTGGAGTACACTACTAAAAATAGTGAGTAAGGTCAATGTCCATCAAAGCTATGAAACATAGTACAGGCTGAACGCCATAGCGTTCATCACGATCGATCAAATACGTCCGCAAGCATAAAAGACATCTAAAAGAAGAAAAAAGAAAAGAAAATGAAGAGTCTCGAGATGTACCTTGTTATACAAAATGACTCCGGATGAAAGTACTATGTAGATAAGAAGGTACAGATACGTCAGGAGAAGTGATCTGTCCAGCATTCTCCCTGGTTTGTCCATCCTCAAAGTTTGATACTATCAATGTTATATAATCTTGGATGAAACTCGCACCTCCGCTTGGAAAGCAATGAGGAGGCTGAGTAAAACAGTAACTTGAAGTGTGTCAATACAGGGCACAATAGATGCAGCTCTACCCAAGAATGCAAAGTGTTTAAGAATATCCCAACCGAGTGGTTGATAAACACAGGTCGTCAAAAGCCTGAGACATGAGATGAAAACCCATCATATGTCTCAATAAGCACATAAAAAATACAACCTTATAACCTAAAATAAAAATATAATAACTTCACCCGAAAAAAGAATTTCTGATCCAACTTGTTAACTGCGGGATGATTATGAAATTAACTTCTGAGATCAATCTCACAACAAAGACCGAAATTTATGAGAAAAAACTCACTCATGCAACTCAATGTTTGATCCAATATAAACTCATTCTTCAATTCATATATAAGCACTTTTCCGAAGCACCAATAGAAGTATTCTATCATCACCGGACAGGCATCAAACCAAAACCCCAACTGTCTTTAGAATCCCACTTCAATCCAACCTCATTCCAGTTTCACAATCCACATTTTCCGACCACAAACCCATCAAACCACATTACTCAGAAGAACCTAATCTCAACCTATAAAAACCTGATCCGATCTACACCCATTTAACTCAACATCAAATCAAAACTACAAACATCATAGAAATCACAACTTTAAAACAAAACAACACGTACCTAATCAAAAAGCAAGCGCCTTTAGGTACCGATTGACGAAACGAAAACGTAGAGTGTAGTCAAGTAGCAGAGAGTGTGAAAAGGCGAGATGGCCGGATGGGGTATTAATGTATGAATTTGCAGTTTCAGAGGTGGAAGTTGTAATAAATGTGGACGACAGTGATGTCGTGTGAGTTGATTTGGTGTTTCCGATGAAAGCAATGGGATGCCAAGTTTCGACCTTTTTTGATTTGGGAGGTATGAGACTATGAGATGATGCAAAGTGCAGAAGACTGCAGAAAAATTGAAGCGGGGTAAAGAGCGAGAGTGTAATTGGGGAAACCCTTTCGCTTTCCCAATCTCCAGATTTGTAAATCTCTTTGCTGCTGATGTGGGTTTTCAGCAATTTTTCCAGATTTGTAAATCTTTTTTCAATTTTGTTTTAATGTAATTTTTGTGGTAATAAAACTGATAATTGGAAAATCTGGATTAGCATTATGAGCAACAAGCTGTCATTTATTGGCATTTGAGAATTGTATAGTTTTTAAAATTTTGTTTAAATCAGATAATGCCATAGCGCTGTGTGTTCCGAATTTGTTTGCATGGCCTTAATCAGCTCGCAAATAATGATATTTTTATTGTTTATTAATCGATTTGAATAAAATATTTCAATAACCTTTATTGTCTTTAAATCAGACTTCAGAGTTATGAATTGTTACTAAGATTTTGATATTGAAAAAGGAACCAATTCGAACTGTGGCATTTTATTGTATTTTTACTCAAATTTTGAGGGAATAATGTTGTTTAATTATGTCATTAATCCAATCAATCCATAGTGTTTTATTTTAGTACTACTAATATATATTTTTTAAATGGAAGAATATAGTAATACAGCACAGCTTGCAGCTGGACCGGGGCTGGAAGAAGATATGAATAACAAGCAGTAGGTGGTGGAGTGGAGATGAGGAGCCACTTGCACTTCAAAGTCCAACTGATGATGTCTTGTTTCGAAATCCGAACATGTTTTTCAGTATAATACATTTGTCTTTAGATGGTAAGATTCGGCGCGGTTGTTAACTTGGAGAGAGAAACAATTTCGATTTTCGCGTGGTCGTTGGTTTCAAATTGTCAATACAAAAATAGAAATCAACAGCTGATGATGATGATGATGATGATGATGATGATGATGATGACGACGAGGAGGAATGTAACCTATAGCCAAATTTTGGGTGAGATGATGTGTGATATATTATGCATGAAAACAATAAAAGGATACAAACATGTGCTTTGAGAAGACGATGTGATGATTGATCAGAGGTGACTACTGTGGTGGTCCGCCGGGGCGGGGAGTAAGTAGAGGCTGTAGAGCTTTCACTACTATGCTCATGTTTGGTCGGAAATCAGCTTCGTATTGAACACATAGGGCGGCAACTGCAGCCATCTGTTTTGTCGCCATAGTGTATTAGTCGTAGTGACTTGTAATGTGTGTTCAAGTGATTGAGCGAGTGAGTTTCACTTAAAACATTAGGACGGCCAACAGAAAACATTATTGTGAAGTTTCGAGTTAGGCATTTGGTATACCTTGGCCACTGCTTTGGGAGGGTAATCCCCTTCCAACCTCGCGTCAACACACTGCTTCACTTTATCTTCGCTGAGTTTGGGTGTGGCCTATTGCAATTGAAGATGAGAAAATTGTATATTAGAATTTTTTTTTCATTCGGTTTTCCTTATGAAGACTGAAATTGAATATATTTGAAAAAGCGAATAAAATCCATACCCATGTCACAAGACTCTGCTGTCCACGCGGAAGAGTGTGATCAACAGGTTTACGTCCAGTTAGAAGTTCCAGCAAAACAACACCAAAACTGTAAACATCGCTCTTGGAGGTCATTTGTCCAGTCATTGCATATCTGTCAACAAATACAAGAAATTAGCAACAGTTGAACAACCCTTAAATCCAATATGCATTCCTCTGGAAATGATTAGAGATGAATTATGTGATAACTGATTCACACGTAATATGCCAAAACTGCAAACGGAGTATAAGTGCACTATCTCGAGGCGCAGATAACATGAACTAATAAGCTCCATTGCACCCTAACTTCAATTTCGTTGTCAAACACCAAATGCATATATTTATTGTGGTCATTCAGTGAGCTATGACAATTGTGAATGCAACGCATATATTTATTGCGGTCATTCAGTGAGCTATGACAATTGTGAATATAACGAAAGTACTAAACCACATAGTATGAAAAAGGAAAGGCGGTAGCACTATCAAATTGCTCAACTTATAAAATTACATGCAGTCTAATCATCATGGCGATTGATATAACAAATACTAATATCATATGATTGCTTGAAATATAAATACAAACACAGACATGGAACTTACTCAGGGGCATGATAACCAAAGGTTCCAAGTACGCGAGTCGAATGAAGGCGTGCTGCCATATCAGGAGACTGATTCGACACATCAAAATCTGCAATCTTAGCAACATGATCGTCGAAAAGCAAAACATTACTGGATTTGATGTCACGATGGATGATACGAGGCTGAGCTTTGTCATGTAAATACTCGAGTCCCTTAGCAGCTCCAACAGCAATTTTAACACGTTGGGACCATGAAAGAACTGGACCTGGTTGAGCTCCTTTCACACCCTTTTTCCCTACATGTGTAGAGCCAATAAGAATATAAGGCATGCTGTCATGGAACAAAAGTACCATGGTATAGCCAGCTGTCACTTCCATTACAAAAGACTTGATCTTCTTAAAAAAAAAATTTAAAAACGTAAAAGCATCCCAAGTCCTAATAGAGTTCCTATATTCATTGGGTTCTACAACATAGCAGTAATACTCCAGTTTTACTATTTGGGAGAAGCACTGACAATTTTGCAGAAGCAAATGAAATGTGAAACTTCAGGTGGACAAGTGTCTGCAGAGCAGTGGCAAATGCATAACTCAACTAGAACAGGGCTACTAACATGACACCTACCATGAAGAACATCATGAAGAGAACCCTTGGAAGCATATTCATACGCAAGAACACGCAGATTTCCATCAATGCAGTAACCAACAAGCTCGACGACATGTTCATTTTTCAGTCTTGAAACCATAGAAACCTGCCAAAAAATTAAGGCAAGCCGATTACACTTTCACAAGTTCTCAGTCACACACAAGGACACTGATTCCAACTCTACCTGTGCAAGAAGTTCCTGATCCGACTGCTTACTGGAATCAAGTTTCTTCAATGCAACATCCTGTCCATTTCTCAAAACCCCACGGTACACTCTTCCATACGAACCCTCCCCAATCAAAGCATTATTTCCAAAATTGTTCGTCACATCCCTCAGCTCATCAACCGATACAGCTGGCACATCAATCGGCTGAATTTTCAACACCGGCAGCTCCTTCCGCGCCTCGGTGCCATCATAACCTCCTGCTCTGCCTAGAAAAAATAATCCCACAACTCTGATCTACTCAAAAACTGCATATCCTTCAGTTACAATTCAGACTAAAACTGAGAGATGAAGACGAGAATTACTTACCAGCGGTGTGATTAGGCACATAAGGACTAGCATCATCCTGCCGACGGCCATCGCTATCTTCACAGCATCCCAAACAACTCATACTTCCTCCTCTTCAAATCAAACCCGACCAAACCACCAGCAATTGAATTCTGCAAAATTCCAACAACCAACCATCAAAATTCAATCTCCAGCAGACTATCGCTACTTCTTAAACTCTCAACAACCAATCCAAATTCCAAACAAACAACTAAAACCACGAAATTAATCAACAACAACGAAATCGAAACACTAAATAACGCGACTGAGTTCGAAACCGAAACGAACCTGAAGGACGATGAATGAAACGGCAGTCGACGAAGTGACGTCACAGAGAGAGAGAAAGAGAGGTGATTGGTGTTGATGGTCGTCGTTGTTGTTATCTGATGATAATTGGAAAACGTCTGCTTCTGCTAGACACTTCACCAAATGGTATCGTTCGTAGTGAAGATTAGTCTACTCTGTTTAGTCGGCAGTTGGGTTATAATTAATTTGTTTAGTGTAGATGAGATCAGATGATGTTGTTTACGAGTTTAGGTAAGCAATCTTTGTTTAACGGTAAATAGGGACGCGCATATCTGGAATTGACCGGAATTTTACAAATCAATTCAAAGGTCCACGCATTTTCAATCGGATTAACCACAGAAAATCGCGAAATTGGATGAGTTGGTGGTTAATCCGCCAGGGGCTCAACGTCCCAAAGTAGCGTATTCTCGAAGTATGAGAGGTACTCTTGCTAGAGAAACCATTTATATAAAATATTATTTTTCAATTTCAATTAACCATATGTATAACAAAATATGCATAAAATCACAAGTAAGAATTTTCAACTAACTACCTCAACATTTACACAAACCATAAAATTGAATACTACATTTAGCAATGCAAGGGATGAAGAATATATATATATAAGCTGTATTTGTAAAAAAATCAAACAAAAAAAACTCCTAATTGTCATGTCAAAATGAATAAATGTTATGGTTAATTACAAAGTGATGACTTATGTAGGTGTTTTTCTGCAATAAACCATTTTCAATATTTACAATCCACCAGGGGACCTGATCATAACTTCTTTAAATTTGCGCTAATTTGACCTGAAAAGGACCGGATTGTAATTTTATGAGTCTGGTCCGACATATATTTTTAAGAAATTTACGATCCACCAGTCCTGTCCGGTCCTGATGGATAGTGCATCCCCTACTCGTGAAACTTAGTTTAAATCTCTATTTGCGGAGCAGAATCCGATTCGGTAATCGTAAGCTGATCGCTTCGCCTCATCGTAAATCACCTCAACCGCATTAGAGACGCTTTTGAACGCGGCATCTGCGACGACAGAGCCGGATGCAGCGTCAACGCCATCTTCTTGCTTAATCTCTTTTTTCACCTCAACGCCTCATAGTAAATTTTAAATGGATATTTTTTTCATATTTTGTCTTATTCATATTTTGTCATATTTCTATTTTGTCTTATTCCATAATTGATTCAGCGACGAAAATACATGATTTAGCGACGAAAAAATATCGTCATTATATGTGTGGTGGTGCATTCTAATCTATTATTCATTAATTATTTATAGGGAATGGATCATGTATAAATGAGTTTTAAAATAAAAAATAATTTTAACCATTCACCTATTCAATCCGACCATCTATAAAATTCATTCTTTATATTAGTAAATAATAGGTTAAAGGATAAAGTCGTCAGTGAACACGTTTTAATTATTAAAAATATTTTTTTCTTTGTTTTGAAAATTTTTGCGGTTTATTATATTTTCTCAGTCCCATGATTTGTGGAACTCATTTAATTTTATTAATATCTTGCTTAAATAAGAGTGGTAACATATCAATCTGATTTTTAATTTTATGTAAAATTGTGTCGCGTTCCTACGCTAATCTGATTTCTAGAAGGTTGTGTCGATTTCGAGTTAAATTTATGTGAAAAATTCTTTGTCTTGTATTTGATGTACATAATTCATGAATCTTATGCATTTTTTCATGTACAATTTTGTTCTGTATTTCCTGTCCCCTATTTAATATTCTAATTCGCGAATACTAAAAAGAAAATAAGTGACAAAATTATCACGGGTCTTCTGAAATCGAAAATTAAATTTGAATCGCTTAAATTTTTTGAAATTGAATGTTGAAATATTCACAAAATAAATCAAACCCGATGAATTAGCTTTCACGGATAACAGAGAATTGAAGAAATAAATATTTAGATCAAGTTGGATTTGGAAAGTGATTAAAATATAAATTCCATCTACATGCTAAAAATTAGGAAGAGATAAATATGATCTTTTGTAATGCCCAAGGTACCCTTCTACAATTTTTAATTATTCAGTTATAGCTCTTTATAATTTAGTTATTTATATTTAAGTCCTTACATCTCATTCATTGATTAATCACAATCAAAGATCAAGATTACTTTATACTTTATATATTAATTAGTCTTTTTACCTGATCATCACCTTTGTTTTAAATATGATATCCATATTTAACTATAATCGCAATCTGATTCAAAAGTCTTTCAAATTTGAGTAATAATTTAGTATAAGGTAGTTGTTCTTACTTTATTGAGTGATGTGTGACAATTCACAACTGACGTTCCTATTAATTAACACTCTTCTATCAGATGAGATATTGTGCATGTCATAATGTCAACTCTATTCCAATCCGTCATTGCGTTAGCAATGACTTCCCGATGAGTTTCATCACCCACACCTCAAGATTGGGCCGAGGTCGAGCCCGCTCTGAGACCATGTTAAATTTGCTAGCTCATAATTAACTATAGCCACAATCTGATCCAAAAGTACATGCTTATAAGACTTAATTAATGATTCAATATAAACTAACTGATCTTTCTTTAATGAGTGATGTAAGAAAATTCTCAACTGACTTTCATAATATTTAAAAGTTAACAGTGAAATCGAACTTTGAAAATTTTAAGATGAGATACCTGATTCATGCACGCACTTGAAGACACCTAGCATGTTAATGATAAAATCAAATCCAATTGCTGTTCAGTTTGTTGTCTGATTTTTAAAACATCCTAAATGCTGTCCTCCAACTTGTCCCTACCTATTTACATCACACAGTATAACTCCAATGATCCACTCATATTTCATCCACCATCTTCCAGAAACAAAATATTTAAAAGTTTCCACATACTTCCTCTGTCCCGAAATGAAGCTTACGCTTCTCAATTTGCACAAGATTTAAGAAACTAAAAAAAGTACTTCACTGTGTTTGTAAAGCTGCCACCTGTCTTTGTAAAAATACAAAGCAATAATTCAGCCACATCATCAATCCAACCCACAACTTTTTAACCAATAATATCACAACACATCTTACATTTCAACCAATAAAAATTAAGTACTATTAACCTTCTCCTAAATTAAACCACAGTTTTGTGAAATACAAACATTCAGACATTCAGAAACAGAGAACTAACATTCTCAACAATGTCTTTGGATGTCAATGCAGAAGAAAACAACTTGTTTGATCTGAATGTTGAACCAGATGGGGAAGAAACAGAACAACCAAGAGCTTCAACAACTATT
>JAWWMW010075372.1:0-13625 GCA_035048345.1 Echeveria elegans
TGATTGTGAGTTTCTTCACAGTTTTGTAATTCCCATTAAAATAGATGAACATGCAACGATTGTTAAACACAAATATATATACATAATAAAATTTTAAACAAATGAGACGGCAAGGTGAAGACACATACGACTTAAGCGACTGCTTGAGCTGAGGAACTGGCTGACCGTCCGGCCATCTTTATCTGTGTCGATCAACTACTAACAAAAATACAAAAAGGGAATGTTTTACTACACCTTAAACTACAGACAACAACATAATTGTTCAACAAAAAAGAAAACCGATACTCGTAACAGATCTAAATAAGATCCCTTTTGTGGTGAAGGATGTGTAGCCTGAGTTGCCAGCAGAGGTTTTTTTACCGGTGTGGAATGCACTGGAAGTACAATAAATGAGGAACGTTAGAATACCAGAGAAAATGGGGAAAAAACATACTAACCTCATGCTAGTACGAATATATCAAAGTTGAATCATATTTTAAAATACAAATCAACATGTGGAAACGGATAAACAGGAAATTTATCCAACCGCTCAAAATAGAGTACCTATATTGCATTGCATCTCCAAGCAGGTTCATCGACATGCATTGATTCAATATAAGTAACGACAGAGTATGCTTTGTTTTCAAAATTCCTACTTTCAATCTTTACGGAGGAACCTATGAAATGAAACTATAACATAAGAACCTGGGAACTGAATGGAAACATAGAAACTCAACTAGTGCAAGATTCATAATGGATCATAATTTTGTGCCATAAAACCCAGTTCACATACTCAACAGAAACGGCGAATGGAGAAGAGACAAAATGAAAACCCAAATTCTAGTTGGGTTTCTCCTCAGTTGCATAATTCGCCAGTAAGACAGATGAACATGGTTAAACACCAACAGAATCATGCCTGATCAAGATCTGAGGCCACTTCCCCTGATTCATTTATTATGTAATGTAAGAAAATTTAAAAGAAAAGAAGATTAAAAGACTTAGAAAGAGGAGGATAATTCTCTTATCTTTAAACATCTCCGAGAAGACAGGTGAGCAGATACGGATCCATAAACACGAACAGAATCATACCAGATCAAGACTTGGTGCCAAATCCTACTTCTTAGAACCCAAAATTTGAAACCCGTAAGAGAAAAAAATCATAAAATAAGGCCAAGAATCTTTCTGACATAGAACTCAATTCCAAGAGATGTGCTGAGTTTCTACTTTGTGATTCCCCAATAAATCAGCTTTGTGATTCCCCAATAAAACAGATTCTAGGTTCAAAGAATCCTGAAATCAATATACAAAATAAATTAAGCTTCGGAAAGAAGAAAAAGGTAAAGAAAGAAAATGGAGAAGAGAAATTGGATGGACTTGAACGTGTTTGCCACGCCACATCCTCCCATCGACACCACACAGTATCATCACATGTAAGACAATAACTGATATAAGTAGTTTCTCAGTATACACTGTATATAAATATTTAGAATACAATAAAAAGAGAGTTACCTGACCGATGAATTATGTATCTGGTCAATGAATTAGACATGACAATAACATCAGTAACAACATAGTAATGAGTAATGAATCAGGCTCAGGCTCACCTCCAATCTGAGACATGCTTTATGGCACACCTAAAGGCTGAGACCGACTTCCTCACAAAAAAAATTTGCTTAGAAGACAAACTAGTCATACAAGATATATCCCAGTCTAAGAGCCAATCAAATGACCTAAAAGTTCATTTACCATAGAAAACCTAATGGCAGAGATATACATAATGAAGTAACAAATAAATGAGGCAGTGAGATGAATAAACAAACGAATTAATTCAGTTAACCAAGTCTTAAGACAATAGCGAAAGGGATTCGCTACACCTAACACTCTAGTCGGACTGCACATTCCACTTAAGAACTTAATTGCTCTGCGAAAAGAAAAATTGCACTTCATTTTTAAAAATACAACTGCTTGCAAAATAGTACTTACATTGTATCGCCCAGCAAGTTCATTGAAATGCATCTCAAAACAAAACAAAGTAATGTAAAACTTTTATCCAAAAGCATCGTTGTTTTTCTTCTTCAAAATTCCAACTTATTTCAATTATTTATGGAGGAAAGTGTAAACAGAAAATAAAAGTGTTGAAGAGAAAGAGAGGAGATTACATGTATGACAAAATAACTGAATGGTGACATAGAACAATAAGTGGTGCCAGATTCGCTTTGGATCATGACTTAGTGACATAAGCCCCAGTTTGCATAACCATATATTAGAAATCCAAACGAAAATGAAATAAAAAAAATTAAGAATACTGAAATATAGAGGAGAATACATGTGAATCATAATTCTGGGTTTATCCTTAGTTTGCCAATAGAATCATCACGGGTCAGGATTTCACTCCATATATCCTTCAATTGACATAATACTGTACTGGATATCAATTGACATAATACTGTACTGGATATCAAAAAACAAAACAAAAAACAAAACAAAAAACAGACAGAAATTTAAGAATGTAAAATTTCTTCTCAGTTTTGAAATTATTCAAGCAAACAGGTAAGAAACACAAACGGAATCATGCCAAAAAAACTCTACACAGTAGCCAAAAGAAAACAAGTTTAAAAAAACAGAACAAGAGACTAAAGAATGTGAACGCAAATTATATTTATAGGTTCCTCAGTTTTGAAATTCTCTAAGAAGACAATTAGGCATGTACAAATCCATAAACACAAACCCCCAAAATCTTGAAACCTCATAAAAATGTGTGTTAGGACATAAACGACATGGCAATGATATGAAGTACAACCAATATTTTGTGCATGTATAAAGGCATAAAGCAATGATATAAGTACAACCAACAACTTGTGCATGAATGATAAGATGGCAACTAATCATGACAATGATGCTGCTGCTGATGAAAGTGAATAACAAAAACTGATGAGCATTAATGCTTTGAACTTGTCCATGCTTGCCTAAAACATCTTCTTATAGCTGCTAGATTCCAATAGTTCGAGAACACATATCCGCTAGACATATTCCAATAGTTCCAGCATCAATGTCTGCAAGACATAGCACCAAGACAACCAAATATTGAAATATAAATGTGTACGAGTCAAATCCACTTTAATACTGGAGAACCCATGTCAATACTTCCGCAGCTATCAGCGCACACAATTATGAGAATAACAACAAAGCCTCAACAACTAACTGAATCAAACTATATAGAACCATACAATGCGTGTTAGGAAGCTGAATTCCCTAGATTAACATAAAAATTAGCACACACCTAGTTAGTGGTCCAGCAATAGTGTGAAGACACTGGGCGCATTAAGCTTGAGATTGATGCCAGTCACTTCCCATATACATGATGGCATATACCTACATGCTGCACACATAAACAGATTAAAACATTACTTAAGAACGACAAAACGTTGAATGCCATATCACAGTTAAAATTATCCAGAGATCTGATCTGCGGAAACAAAATCCAGACACAACAAAAATACTAGTAATGCAGGTAAGCCTTAAGAAGTAAGGGGAGGCATAAAAATAAGAAGAAAACATGAGCAACACAACCATTATCTCCAAATCATAATATCGAAGAACTATGCATCCATATAGCAATATCACATCACATGCGCATTAAAACATGGTTATCATTGATAGTAACTATAATTTAATAGTGCATTTTACTGTTACAGTCAACTCACAGTGGTTTGTCTCAGGACAAAAACCCAACTTCGGATACTGAAAGGGAAAAGTAACAAAATTAAACAAGAGAAGATATAAAAATATGGAAAAAAGAAGAAGTACTTCAAGTGACGATTCATATCTGGTTCAGAGTTTTCGACATATTTATAAACCTCAAAATGAAATTAATAGAAATAATACCTCAACGGAGCCTTTTATCCAGCACATACCAGAGCCTCCTTAATGGCGTCCAAGAACTCATATTATTACGACAACATATATAACAATGAAATGCAAA
Source organism: Echeveria elegans (assembly GCA_035048345.1). NCBI lineage: Eukaryota > Viridiplantae > Streptophyta > Magnoliopsida > Saxifragales > Crassulaceae > Echeveria > Echeveria elegans. The sequence goes on from JAWWMW010075372.1 coordinate 3,962, forward strand.
AACCTGGACAAAAAATTAGGATATCAGAACACAATTTGCCGAAAGTTGACAAGATTTCAGACAGACGTAAACGTTTAAAACTTAACTTTAATGTATTCTACCTTCCATTTTTTGAACTCTTCAAGTCACAGTTCCACAAATGTCCGCAATCTTCTGCCCAAATCCTAATTCACAGAATTCACAGTATTATCAATTTGAATTGAAAAGAAATTTTGAAAAGGGAAGAGAAGAAAAGTTAGAGATGCAAACGCTAATTGAGCTGGTTGAGTTTTGACTCCGCTTGACGGATAAGTCTCACAAAAGCGCCCTCTTTCCAAAATATAAAGATCTTTGTAGAACAGGATTTATAATTGACGAAGGCTGCAAGTGGTCAACAAATAAAGGCATAAGCAGTGATGAATGAGTTGGAAAGTGAAGTGTGTACCTGTGATCGAGTTTTTTTAACCGCTATACTTGCACCATTCTCGCCAGGTTTATGACACCAAAACCTCAAAACGAAACGAAATGCAATAAGTGCGACTCAGCCACAGACCGTCCAAAGCCAAACTGCAAAACGAAAACATGCAAGATATCAGTGACAAGAAAATAAAATCACAAATCCATCGACTCCGATAAGTTAGTATTCACGTGACATAAATTATAAACACAAATTGCAAGAAAGCTTTCCGAACCTGAATACATCCAACATTGATTTATAGTTTCCAAACGGCTCAAAGGTTTCTCTGTAAGGGTTGAGATGGAATAACACACATAAAATCGAGTACAAGGTCAAAAGTTACCAAGGCAAAAAAGAGTCCTGCCAAAAGCATCGCTAAGAGTTTATATAGAATACTTTAATTGTGCATGGATGCATAATGGAAAAGAAACTTACAGGTGCATCTTCGGAGTGTGACTTCAGATGTCCTAGGAGCGCATCGACCCATACAACCAATCGCTGCGCCCCATCAAGATATCCATTTGTTCCCTTTTTAGCGGGCAGATACTTCATGACATGTTCTTGATATTTATGCATTATGCACACAACACGCGTAGTGAAAGTGTGGAAAAAAGTTAACATTGTACAGATATCTATAAAGTTCACAATAACAATATTCTTAGTTCCATCACAGATAACTAGTGGTGGCTTCATAACTGTCATGCGTTAATCTCCAGCGGTCTGGATTATTCTCATGGAGAATGTTGAAAATTCTACTCGAAAGCTGTGTAAAATCAGACAACGTCAATAATATGGTCTAAGATGAAAGGAACAGGTGCTATTGTGAGCTAGTTTAGCAATAGCATATACCACTTTGGTTCAGTAATGATGCAAAACACAAACATGAAAGCTTGTAGCACGAAATTTGATCTTTAATGAGAATTCTAATAGATTCCACGTAGAAACGAACACCTTTTAAGATTCACTATGATCCGTTTCGAGAGAGCATCAACATTAAACTGCATTTGGATTCATTGAATGTTAGAGAAATTGCAGACGCATGAATTGCAGGGGAAAACATATTAGTGAGTAGAAAAGTTCATACGAGACAGTGATGACATTTCTTCTTACGAAATGTGTGCGGATCAATGTGTCACAGGGAGGCACCATCATACTTCCAAATTCAAAAATTAAAACTATTTATCAAAGAATCTGGCAACGGTTATCTGGAATTACATCATAACCTGACCTCGACATAAGAAGACCCATAATTCAGCAATATATATCACCCACGTTCGGATATAAGAAGTTAACAAAGATACCTGATCATGGAAGTCCAGTCCAAACTCACAAAAAGATCAAAAAGGGCGGATGGAGTAGTATACAAATACATGGTCAATTAGTAAGAAATGACTACTCATGTATAGTAACGTGTCATTTATACATATATGTATCAAACCTTCATCTTCAAATTGAAATAAAGAGATATGATACCTGAACTGAACAGCTCAACTGTGCGTCTCTATCATACATCACACCAGAACCTCCTAATGATGTCCAAAATTTAAACTGCGATATGTATGAAATGCAAGAGCATGGACATCAAATTAAGGTATAAGAAAACAATGCGAAGAAAGTTGACTACAATTCAGAAAGATATAAAAGTTCACAAACTTACCTGCGAGTGATGGATTTTACTTACAGATTTCTAAATACTTTTTGAGTTACAACACCAGAAATTCTAAGCATTTTCAAATTCAAAGCCCAATGTTTAGCTGCAAAACAAAAAGGCAAAAAGAAGCAATGATCAGAAGTACAATCAATAATTTGTGCATGGATAAAGCAATGATCAGAAGTATAATCAACAATTTGTGCATGAATGATGAAGATGGCAACGAATCATGACAGTGATGCTGCTGCTGATGAAAGTAAATAACGATAACTGATGAGCATTGATGCTTTGAACTTGTCCATCCTGGACTACCCATGCCGATACTTCCGCCACTACCAGCGCACACAATTATGAGTGTCACAACAAAGCCTCCACAACTAACTGATTCAAACTATATAGAACCACATAATGGAAGCTGAATTCCCTAGATTAACATAAATATTAGCACATGCATAGTTAGTAATCCAGCAATAGTGTGAAGACACAGGGTGCTTTAAGCTTGAGATTGGTGCAAGTCACTTCCCATATAAATGACGACATTTACCTACATAAAAAGATGAAAACATTACTTGAGAACGACAAAACGTTGAATGTCATATCACAGTTAAATATATTTAGAGATCTGATCGGCAGAAACAAAATCCAGAGACAACAAAAATACTAGTAATGCAGGTAAGACTTAGGAAGTAAGGGAAGGCGTAAAAATAAGAAGAAAACATGAACAACACAACCATTATCTCCAAATCATAATATCTAAGAAGAACTATGCATCCATATAGCAATATCACAATCACATTAAAACATGAGAAATGCAAGAAGAACGCAGTATAAGACACTCTAAACAATTTGGTAAATGTCACGCAAACCTGCAGAATAGATATAGAATGCACAAAACACCACTTGATAAAACAAATAGTCTCTAGAAGGAAACAACGATAACAATCTATTCTTATAATAGATTAACTAACTAAACCTAACAAGATGAATCGTATAATTAGCAACAAAATGTAACTAAATCCTACATTACCAACCAAACCTAACTAAACTCACAATACAACTCACCCTCTCCCTCAACGAATCCCCTCACTCTCACCCTCACCCGTCGACAACTCCCTCACCGTCACCCGTCGACAACTCCCCTTCCGAATCCCCTCACCCTCACCAACAATTTCTCACCCTCTCCCTCAACGATTCCGTCGACAACTCACCCTCACACGTCGACAACTCCCTCTTCAATCCGTCGTCCCCCTTCCGACGGCCTGCCAACCCCTCCACCGATTGTCCAACCGCCTGGCACCACCAATTTCGGTGAGAGCTTATTTGGTTGTTGTTAATTTAGAGCTTGATTTTGTTGTTCTTACCCTTCATTAGATCATTTAGATTAGATTGAAAAAGTCCTCTTCTCTGACCCATTGAGCTGCCTGCCGGCTGCCTCCCTCACTCCAAAGTCTAAACCCGAAAAAGATTGCAACTTTTCACCTCTAACAATCGATTCTCTAATGGGTTCTTCTTCCAATCAGGCAAGCTTGCTTCTTCAGAAGCAGTTGAGAGGTGTGTAATTGTAAACCCTTTTAATTGGTGTATCCAATTTGAGTTGTTTGATGTTTAATTTTGGAGAAGGTTTTTGTTTGCAGATCTAAACAAGCACTCAGTTGATGGATTTTCAGCAGGGTTGATCGATGAGACGAATGTCTTTGAATGGAGTGTTACAATTATTGGTCCGCCGGATACTTTATAGTAAGTTTTGTGCTTTTGTGTTGTGTTGGAGATATAATTTTGTTGTCTGATTAGTGATTAGTTAATTTTGTTTGCACAGTGAGTGTTTGAGGTATTTAAATTAATCAAGGTTTGTAATTTGGGAATCTGAAATAGCCTAAACTACCTTCTGTAGAAGCTGTTATTTTTTTACTGTGGGAAATCCACCGACCTTATGAAGATTGTTAGCAGTGGTCGTAATTCGTAGCGGCTGCATGGTTGCTTAGTAAAAAGAACATTAGGACAGTTCATGTACCCTGACGTTTAGAAACAACTTCTAAGTTTTTCTGTAGAAAAGTGTCATTTCCTTCATCACCTCAGTTTCATTGTTTCTGATAGTAAATGTTTCATACTGAAGAGACAGCAGTAATGCAAGCAAACACCCAATGCTTTTGTGTATTCAGTTTAACGCATGGTTGTACTTGTTATGATTATGTTGACTGTTGACCTTGGTTTCTGACGTCTAATCTATACTTCCAGTGTTTTGATAAGACCACACCCTGCCTTATGGCGCTTGGTGCATGGATTGGCCGTTCTTTATGTGGTTGCTTTGACATTTTTACTTTTTCAGGTGTGTGTGATACATGATTATTTGAGGTATCATGGTGATGCTCTTTATGATCACCTCTATATTTCAGATATTTTTGCTCGTACCGAGTTTGACATTGCTTTTATAATATCCAGAAACGTGATGACGCTAGGCAGTTCATGAAGTTTCTCCATCCTGATCTAGGCGTTGGTAATCTTCGATCTTTTATATTGTTTGATCAAGCTTAATAAACTTATGATTCCGGTGTCATGTCTCCATGCTGATTGCCGATGCCGTGTCTATGTGCCAGAAAACCCGTCAAACAGGTTTAAGAATCTTTATGTACGATTGCTTCTTTCCAACTTTTTATTTAGTTTCTTTTCAGGCTTTCAAAAATATCGAATCATTAGAATATCCTCTCTTGTGCAGGACACTTTATTTGATGAGTTCGTACCTGCTCATATATTTGGATGGTGGGGCAAGGCCATAATGATTCACAATCAGCCTCTTCTTTGGGTGTTGTTTATCAGTTTTGAGCTCATGGAGGTTAATTTCTCACATTCTCAAAGATATCTTCCTTATAGAGAATTATTACCCAAAACTAATGTCTAGGAGTATTTCTAATTCTGGCATTGCAGCTCACTTTCCGTCACATGCTTCCAAACTTCAGTGAGTGTTGGTGGGACAGCATTATTCTCGACATTCTAATTTGTAACTGGTTTGGTGAGTTATTTTTCTATACTTTTATTGTGGAAACCATCCTTGTTATACTCTGTATTTTATTCAAAGTAATTCTCATCTCTTTTCAGGAATTTGGACTGGAATGCACACGGTCAGGTACTTTGATGGAAGAACATATGAGTGGGTTGGCATAAGCCGCCAACCAAACATTCTCAGCAAGGTATGTTAACACTTCCGATGTTTCTTGGGGTGGTGTGTCATATTTACTTGTAGCACGTTTGTCACCTCGGTTCTCGTGTTTTAACTTTTCCGGGTAAAAAGAACATTAGGACAGTTCATGCCAGCTCATTGGGATAAAGATGAATGGCACCCCCTCCTAGGTCCGTATAGATTTATCCAAGTTCTCAGTCTCTGCATTGTGTTCCTCACGGTGGAACTCAATACATTTTTTATTAAATTCTGCCTTTGGATTCCTCCTCGAAACCCTGTGATATTTTATCGATTAGTCCTATGGTGGCTCATTGCCATTCCAACTGTCCGTGAGTACAACTCATACCTGCAGGACCGGTATGTCTAAGCTGCCTTCTTCAGTTACGCCACACATTTCATTACTCATTAGCTATCAAGAATGCCAAGAACAAGCATCATTCGATAGCTCTAACGAACCATATTGTCGATATTTTCAGAAAGCCAGTGAAGAAAGTAGGCGCATTTTGCTGGTTATCTCTTGCCATATGCATAATTGAACTACTTACTAATTTGTGTCAAGTTTGGACACGGTATGCCTTTCAGATTTGATATCTAGTTTATTATGTTTCCCATGGGAATTCAGTTTAATGGTACAAATAAGGCTCTTATCAGAGTTCACTTCTTTGTTTCATCAGGTTTATATCCAGAGTCAATGCCTCTTTGGCTTGTCATCTTTTGGTCTTCGGTAGCGGTTGCACTTGTCATCTTCTTGGCTATTTGGTCTTGGCAACTTCACAAAACATTAGGGAAGAAGCGAAAATGAGGTTTCTGGTACACCATTCTTTATTTCCTTTTTACTGTCACCAAACAAATCATTTGTAAATAGATTTTTCTTCTTCATTTCCCTTATATCTGATGTTGCTAGATAGAGATCTCACATGTAGAATGATTCCCATTCTTTTTACATAATATAAAGTTTCATTATCAAATTCCATTTCTTTCGGGCATGGCTTCATTTTTAACCTATTACTTCACAACTTTTTTCCCTTCATCTGTCACGCTTTATTAAGATGCAGATATTTTATGTGGCAGACAGGTTCATACAATGACAGGCAACCGCGATTCCTTGTCTTATGCTGTTAAATAATTTCAGGCTTCAGAATTGGTTTGAAGAAGCTAGCTCACAGAAGCTATTTATTTACTTAATTACTTTTGAATGGATACCTTTATTTTTATACAGATTTTTTTCTTCCATTTCTTCGTCCTTGGCTTCTCCCTTGACCTGGAACAGATTTGTGAAGTGTATTGGGTCATTATGCCCCAATAAGCTCACATTTGATCCCATGGAAAATCCATTGAGTTTGCTGCAGGTTTCCTTGTCTTGAAGAATATTTTTCTCCATGTTTAATTATCACATACCCAGTGTCCTCTAAGGATTGCACAATGTCTGAGCTTCCGCATTCTTTCCTATATTCCAGTATGATGCTGCATAGCTTTCTGTCCTCCAGAATATAATCTGGTATTGCCTGTAGTATACGCGTGATGTTTAGAAAAATTGTTATATATCATTAAGGCTGGTTGTTTAGGTAGTGATAGTTTATTTACTTATTTACCTCTAGCATCCATTTCATGTACTTGACATTGTTTTTGTTTACGTGTTGGTTCATGTCTAGCATCCATTTCGTGTTGGTTCATAAAGGCTTCAGGTCTGACTTCACGTATGAAGCAGCGCTCTCCAGCTTTGTTAATTTCTCGTAGCAGTCCACTACACCAAAATGACACTATAGCGACAAAATTTTGCATGTCGCACGACCCTTTGTCGCATTAGTAATACGTAACACACTTTTGGTGTTGCGTCCAACTCTGTCACGCCGGTACGGTAAAGCGACAAATTTCGCGCGACAGACTAAATAGTGTTGCGATTGACATGTAAAGCGACAAATCATTTGGGACACTGGATTATATGTTGCTTTTGAATCAAATGTGACATAAACTTTTTGCAACATAAATAAAATTGTCGCATAAACGTTTATGTGCATTTAGAATGTTTAATAAATTAAATTACACACATATGTATATCCATTTGGAAGAGGTAATTAATTTTATTATTTAATTATATTCAATTATTAATTCATATTATATGAGTTATACCTGCATGATTTTATGTTTAGATAATTTATTTAAATTTTTCGTGTAACATTTTTTATTGAGAGTGAGGTTGAAATTTTTGGAAAAAATTGATAGGGGCTTTGAAAAATTGAGAGGATTTGGGGGTAGAGGAAGGTATGGAGAGAGTTTGAAGGGTTAGAAAAATGTATGTAGAGGGTATGAATTTTTCTGTTTTGATAATGTTTGAAATAATTATACATTTTAATAAAGTTTAGACATTTTATGCAATTAATTATTTAACTTAAGTATTAGTGTATATATATGTGTAAATTTAAGAGTAATTAATTTTTTTTAATTTAATTATGGTCAATTATTAATTCATGTTTTAAATGCAATGGTTATGTAAATGGTTTGGAGGATGGTATGGAGAGAGGGTTTGAAGGAGGGTATGAAGAAGTTTTGGAGGGTTAATAAAATGATAGAGTGTTTGGAAAGATTAGACATTTGTTGTTTTTATGTATAAAAAAATGTTTCAACCCTCCAACCCTCTTAACCCCTTAACCATCCGAACCTTCAAACCCTTTAACTCCTCCAAACACATAAACATGTGTCATACTAGTATATGTAATTTATACATTTGTCTTTGTTTTTAGTCATATAGAATTTGTCATAATTTTTTTAATTTGTAAAATTTAATTTTTTTTGATGCTTTTTTTAGTTTTTTTGAATTTATAACTTATATAGTTTAGCTTTGACTCATCTAATCCACACTCTCAATCTGGACCGTTAAAAAAACTCTCATCAATGGTTCAAATCCTCTCACATCATTCTACACAAATCTCAATCTGAACCATTAAAATAACACTCATCAATGGTTCATATCCACTCCCATGTTTCTACACAGATTTAAATCTGAACCGTTGAATTTACCATCAACGGTTCTATTCCTTCACACCTCTTCACCTTCTCTACACACCAGCGAACCCTAATCCTCATCTAGCTCTATCGACGAAGGCGTACACCTCTATCGACGAACTGTGTCCTCGTCGTTGATCTACTTTCTCTCGATCTCTCGGTGATTTTCGGAAGCCTCACTTCGCACGCTCGTCCAATTCTCGCTTCTCCTCTTCCGAATAAACCCTAGAAAAAGACCCAACCTTTCATCAACTCGCCATCTACCAAATCCTCCTGCAGCGTCTGCCTCTCATCTCCAGACACCCTTTCCGCCGGCGTTGTTCATCCACATCGTACCTGAGATGGCCAACAAAACCTTGAGCATCATTGACAGTGGAATCGGGATGACCAAAGCAGGTAATTACTCTTAGGGTAACCTGGCTTATGTAAAGATTTGATCTTTTCGCCAATCTGGATTGTTGCTTATATGGGGTTTGAGTGTCTCAGGTATAGTTGTTGTTTGTGCCCTAATGGACAATTCTGATGAGAAGTTGTTATGTGCAGTTGGTTTGAAACGAGATTGTAAAGGTTCAAATGGAGATGCAAAGGTCAAGCCAGAGCAGTGAGATTGTACAGTCTTTGTACCAGGTTCCTATTATTTCCATACATGCAGTCTACTGTTTTTTCTTGTGAGTCATGAGACTTCACTGGATTCTTGGCGTGATCTCTGGACATGTCCATCTCAAGAATCTTCATTGAGTGCATTTTTAGATATTGTTCGGTGAAGAGTCATTTACAGAGTTCATTAATTAAACAAAACATGTTTTCTTACTTGGGTATAATTCTTGACACACTTCATCTACACTTGGTAGTTATTTCTATTTTCTACTATGTATCAGGACAAGAAATCCCACAACAAAGAGCTGCTACATGTTTGATCTAGAAAGCAGCTAGAATTCCATGAGTTTTCGGACGAAGTTAAAGAACTTCCTACTGGTTCAGCCAAGTTTAGTATGTCATCTTCTCTGCTTAACCAATCTGGATTACTTGTGCAAGCGTCAACCAGATCCTTGTTGTCCATTCCACTCTCGTTGCTCTCCAGTATGGATTCAGTTTGGTCACCAACTCACCCCGGCATGCCTGAGTCTTCAGCTAAAGTAGCACAATAGCAAGAATTTTGAGAATTCCCTGAAACATTTATAAAGGGTCATGTAGATGTATGTATGCTGCTTCTTTACTTACATTAACCACTCGTTGAGTTTTGTATACCCTTGTTTGATGGATTTCAAGTATTGATTAATACTTGATTCGTAATTATCAAGCTATAAAATGAAGTGAATTATTTGGTCTTTTACATTATTTTGAAATTTTAATTAATAATGAAATTTTAATATATTTGGAATATAATAAAATTATAATC
>JAWWMW010075382.1:0-13625 GCA_035048345.1 Echeveria elegans
CCTTTCGAGCTCGTAAAGTTCAGCTTCAGTGGCCAACTCGAGCACTAACCTCAACTCCGGATCATGATCACCTACAGTATCAAAAACACAAATTCCAGATAGTTATGCTTATCAACGAATCAATGATCGAGGAAGCGAGATAAAAACAACACACAGACCTTGAATTTCTGTAAAAAGGGCGGCAGCACGAGTCGGAGTAACAAACCCTAGGCGGCATCTCGAATTGCGCTTCTGAAAAGATACATGCATAAATAAATTAGTGAAAAGTAAAATAGAGGCGTTAGAATCAGGAGAGTGAATGAGTGAGGAGGAGACGTGCCAGGAGTCGGAGATTACTGGCGGATAAAGACCAAGACGATGAAGGAAAAGAGAGAGAGTGGTGCGCGGAATGATGATGACGATGATAAAAGTATGTCAGAAATCGGGAGGTTGATGCAACCGGCGCTGTGGATGTGCTGCTGCAGACGGCCATCGCCGATTAACCACTCATTGCTTTCAGTCCACCTTCCTTTTAAACTTGCTAAGAGATCCGACAGACAGTGCATACTAATAACCGTAAGGACAACAATACCCAAAGGTAAGACTGCTACATAGGTTTCGATAGTAAAAGGTCTAAAGGGTAAAAATGTCACTATGTTTGCTTTGTTTGCAGTGGGTTCACAAGGACGAGCATTCTTTAGAGCATATCTGTATCGAAAAGTCGGAATTTGTGGTCTTTGAAAACTGATGTAGGTGCAGGTACAGCCAGCATAAGACTATTATGTAAGTACTAGCCACTCTCCCGTCGTTTCGGCAGAAATTTTTTAATTTTTCCATCCGATTCTCCCTAAGTGCTAAATGTTTCCCGTATAATTTTTTATTTTAAAATTTATTTTTTAAAATTTTTACGTTTTATTTTATACAATTTTTGCTTATATTTTTTCCGTGTCTCTACTTGATTACTTTTTTATTTTTAATATTTGTTTTTTTATTTTTTACATATTATTTTAGATAATTTTTATTTGATCAACTACGAACAAATAAGATCAAATATGGTCAAAATATAGTCAATTAAGTGTTGAATGACATGTAGTTTAATTATGTAAAGAAGGGAGGGCAAAATGGGAACCTTCACCCTTCAGTATGCCTCTATGAGTATTTGAAGTTTTGGGCTTCAAGTATGAGCTTAGAATGAGTAATGGGTAGTGTAATCATTTTTTTTGTTTAATGAGGTAATTTTGTCATTTTATATTTAGTTTTACATCCTTTTGCAAACAAAAAAAAACTTCAGGCCATGTATCAAAATTTACTCTCTGAGCTTCATGCACACCAGGTGCATATGCGGAAAGCCAATGGGTTGCTGCAACAATGGATAGATGACGAGAGGAATGGGGAAACTGCTTCTTGATGTTACTCTCCGGCCATAGGTAGATAAAGGAAGGAGAGGTGAGGTGTACGCTACAACTTCACGCGGGTTGGTAATTATCCTTGACAGCCGAAGCAGCTGCAGCGTATCATGCTGATGCAGCCATGGCACCAGGTGACCAGGATCTGGCACTGATGCAAGGATATCGCTTGGAACATAGCTAGATCCGTCCTGCCTGAAAATCAAATGAAGTTTGAATAAATACACGGACATTATTGGGAGCAAACGGATACCACTACAAAGTCATAGAAACTAGCCCGCCATTTAAGTAAACAAACTAGCTAAATGCACATTACAACATTTACTGCAGCTCTATATTCGAAATCACATATAAATCAGCACCATACATTTGCGATTTATGCAGTCAGATCCCTGGTCAGGTATGTTGACTCACTAGGGTGAGCATACGCTAACGTAACCGTACATTTATTTACATAGTCAAATGTGAAATAACAAGTGTTTCATAAGGGCAAAATTATTGTAAATCCAACATAATTAATAAATGGTGATCGCCACGAAACTTACTTGTGCCTGCATGTCTTCAGTAGATTTGGCTCCAGCACACGTGCAGCTTCGGCTGATAAGATAAAAGCTGTGGCAGGATCATCTCCAGCATTCAAACACTGCACCAGGTAAGGACGATTATAAAAGGGTGAAAGCAGTGAATGAAGCATCCTTAAATGTGGTAAGTAGATAAACAAAACCGAGTTTCATATAATTAAGTGAAACCTCTTGAAGAACTTGCTATGCTGGGATAAGAGCATCCAACATAGTACGGTAGCCTGCAATAGCTCCACCGTACTTGCTGACAGCAGCAATAGCAGCTTCCAAAGCATCGGACCATGGAGAAAAGGTTCATTCATATTTGTGTTGACAAACTACAAGAAATGCCAATGTTTAACAAGTCACATTCTTTTGTCGCAAGTGGCTTGTTACTCTCTTTCAGTTTTGCATATGCTGCCTTACAAAATATGTTATATCTGTACAGATAAAGGAATTATGACGCTCTAGCTTTGCAAGGAAAGAAAAGAAGTGATAATGACTTCAAACTTAAAACAGATTGAATACAGGATTCCACTGCTTCCTCCCATGACTCTTTGTTTAGAAAAACCAATATCATTTATCGTCTCTGCAGCATCATTCAGAGGATAACTACAAACAAACGATCAGTGGAATGAGAAAAAGATTGCAAACAGAAAATTGAGTATCACTAACAATTCCAGAATGGAATATCTGTGAAACAGTTCCATATTTGGTTGCAACATCTAAGTAATGGTTTGTGTGAAATCTATACAGTCTGAATGGAAACCTCTGCAGCAAACCGTAACTTTAAATACTAACCACAAATCCTCATACATCCACCATGAAGGTCATGCAAATTACTGTAGAAAATTACAATAAAGCCATAAATACTCACTACTTCATGTCATCCAAAATTGCATTTGCACCTTTGAAATATATGCATAATTAATATTTATATGATCTTCAACCAACTAGCAACAGAAGAGTACATATATATCTGCAACAAGACAACAACTCACAGTGGACTCACAGTCACCGTCACCACTTGACTATCCCAGTCATTCAAATTGTCTTTCAGTTTAGTAACTGAACGAATAGCCGCTCCGATCGCCACTTCAAGAATACGGCCATGGTAAGTCAACTGCTGTGGTCGGCTCAATGACTGTATGCATTCATAAAGAACATGTGATCAGTAGACAAGAAGCATAATTTACATTGGCACTTTCAGTTTAATTTGTAAGATAAATAATGATCAACAATCAGGTACAACAAATTGATCAACAATCAGAACACTTGTACTCTCAGCAGCAAATATTATTCCTTAAAACGAAACGATTTTTTGGGACTTAGCACAAGCTGGAAAAATATGAGAATTACGCCATCTCATCAAACTTTATACGTAGAATTCAATTTTAAAATCACTGACCTTCAACACCAACAGGCCAAGAGGGAGCCTTTGTTAGGGAATCTAAACGTTGGAGAATGCCTTCATCTGCCTTCATTATGGATACTGAGAATCCTAGAAAACATGAAAACTACATAATTACATGTCTCTCTTAAATATGAATAGCATGGTTTGATAATACTCCCTCCGTCCCATTTTATAAGTCTCATTTGTAGTTTGGCACAATATTTAATAAAAGTAAGGTATGAGAGGTAAAAGTAGGTAAGAGAGTGTAAAAAATAAATAGATTGGAGAGAGAGTGTAAATGTGAGAGAATAAAATATTTCATTAAGGAAATGAGACATATTTTCGGACACCTAAAAAGAAAATGAGATTTATAATATGGGATGGAGGGAGTACAAACCTGCCATATCGAGTGACGTCATGAATGACCCATTGTACACCCTATCAACGGCTAGTCCATGATGGAGTTGCATTTTGGGAACTGCTTTTCCTGCCACAATCATCAATTCCATTAAAGATGTGCCACCTAACCTACATATATAAAAGTAAAATGTTAATGACACCTCGCTTATTCACAGAGGATATGAACAAGAAAAATCTGGTGTTAAAATTAGCAACTGTGATTGTGAGGAATAAAGAAACACGAAAATATGCGTAAGGTTGAGACTCAAACCAGCAAAGAAAATATGCCCAAAGTGGCAGTGTGGCACACCCAGCACTTTATTTGCAAGTTTGAGTTTTAAAGTAACAACCATCAGCTGTATGTATAACGCCTTGATTCATATCAAATCTGCAGCCTACAGCACTAATGGAATCATAAACAAGTTGGCTTGCATATATCATGGGCAATGAAAGACACTAAACAGGTTAGATGGACAAAGAACAAAGCTTGAAAAAAAAGATGGAACTGAGGGGACCATGCAGCAACCCGTTCTTCTAATCAATGATTAGATGGACAACAAGAACCTATCTTGCAAATTAAACGAGAATTTAGCAGTCTACCATATGATTGCTAGAATAACTCTACCAATAAATATTTCATACGAGGATAAAGATGGTAGATGACCGCATATGATATGACTTATCATATATCGTTGTAACATTCAAGAAACTTAGAACAAGAACCAAACACTAACTCTAACAACAGATGATGGTTGTTTAAAACAAATTTACTTAAAGAGCATCACAACAAAGATTATGATATACCTTTGATAATACTTGCTTGAGAACATGAGCTACCACCACATCAACCGGAAGGAGGTCAGTCACAGCAGCACCAGGTTCCCCGTGCTAATAAATACACAGGGAGACATACAAGCACATCAGTAAAAATATAATTAAATAGAAATACAGAAAGTCTGAAACGAGTAGCATTCACATATATTAAAATTCAGAAGTCACATCTGAGAGGCCACTGAATACAACTTTCATACACCATAACACTGAGATGTGAGAAAAAGTCTAAAAACATGGCAAAGCTCCACCTTGACATATTTTCCATGAGAATTAGATAAATTCAAGATTCCCAGCGACCACACAGAACAAAAGAAAACATAACTTACAATTCCAACACCTAGTTCCATTTTTCCAGGTCCAAGACGATCTGGAGTCACTTGACCAGGCAATGTGCAAGGGGACAATACTACACCCATTGTTCCGACCATCTCCAAGCATATTTGGCTTCAGCAGCAACTTCAGGAAGAGACAAACCAGCGGCTCCAGCAACCTAGAACACGCAGGTTGACAATGACATGATGTTAGATACATTGACCAGACACTGATTATCATCAAATGAATGTATCGCTTGATTCAGGGAAAGCAATTGGTTGAACAGTTGAAAGAACATATCTATCCATAAAGATAAGCATCATGGATCAGTATCCAAAGTTCCATATAGTAAAACAGACTCGTCATAAACGCTACTTGATAATTCAGCAAGCATTAGCGCTGGCTTACCACGGACACTTAAAAATGAGATGTGGACTAGTTGCACTCCTAAAATCAAAATAATGTAATTTGTTCACGGTACCAAACCACCAGTACAATGATTGGCATTGCAGTATGTCCTGTTGCGAGCTCATAGAAATTTGCCTTACCAACAACTATAATGATGATCAGCCCCTATTTCCAGTAATTATTTACTATGCAGAATATAGATGGCACCATATTCAATTGGAAGAACGTGGCTATGAGTAGTTCGGTTATAAATATATGAAACTTGCATAAGGCTATAAGAAAGAAATCATGGAATATGAATGCAAGGTGATGCTCGTCCTACTTATACGGCTATACCAACAGAATACAACACAATGTTCTTAGCTGATGTGCTATTTAGGGATGTACTTTGGTCTTTGGACCATATAGACACTGCTAGACTCTGCCTAAAGTTTTGGAGAGACGAGCAATCCATATGCTATTTTTATTCATTGGATCTTCAATCATACATGATGAGTTCAGAGATCATATCTGTCAAAGTACAACCTCAGATATATATAAATATATGCATTCCCACAGACACATGGACCGACTTACGCAGGCAACACACATAACGGAACACATTCAGAAATATGTTGGAGTTACCTTGTGCACAAGAATAGTTCCCGCTAAGCCTCTATGACCAGCAACACCTCGAGGCGGTGGGAGAGCACTATCCCAACAATAACCATCTAACAGCATAGGAATGTCTCACCAAGGCAATCAGAGGAGCGCATGGTGAAGAAAAAATAATATGAATGTAACTATGCACACAAAATGGTACATCGAGAAGGGATCCATACCTCAACTTTGAAACTTTCCGACTTTGCTTGTTCAGCCGCTAACCCAAAGTTCAAGCGATGGCCTGTGTAATTCTGTTAAACATACTAAACTACATGAGAGGAATAAGAGCAACACATCAAAAGAGAGGGAAAAAGAATTATGAAAAATGAACCGAATAGTTTCCTCAATACTATGCACTCACTGGAACTCTAAATCTGAGAAGAGGCATTTCTTAACTGTTAGATGTACATTCTAGTATATTCTAAAGCTACAGATAAGCATATCATATTTCCTGCATACTTATGCGCATGATTTTACATAACTCCTACATAGACATTTAAATTTGGTAAAAAGTCTATAAAGGTGATCCTGTTAGCTCGCAAAGATGATGGTTCAAGGCCGTAACTCTGGTTGAATAGTTTCCATAAGGGGTATTACAATCAACAATTAGTTTTCTATTTTTCATCATCGAGAATTTAAGGTATCAAAGCACAGCTCCCTAAAAATAAAAATAAAATCCAAAAAATTGAAATACCTTGACAATAAGAAGCATCCCTTTGATCCTGTCTAGCCCAAAATTTTAGTTTTAAAGTTTAGTTTTAAAACTTCTGCACATTAAAATGATAGGGGATGCATTATTATGTCAATTAACTTAGTTTCATGTTTTCCTACTGAAGCTATGTCATTTTGATTGTTTTGAAATGGTTATAGATGATGAAGTTGATGATTGGAGTCATTTTATATCCCACCATGTTTACCGGAGCAGCTCCTCCATCAGAAAGTGTTTTGCTGCTGATGAATTTGTAACTTTAACAGTTCTTAATTGAGTAAGTAATAAATAATTAAAAAGTGATTGTTCATACCTTTATTGTGCAATCATTTAGAGCGTCCAATCCGCCAGTTTTCACTAGGTATACACCACTTGTGACTCTAGTGGAATCAGGAACATCTTCTGCACACTCTCTGATCCGGTTAGGAAGTCCACATAGTGAAACCACACCCCAAACCAGAGACCCTGCAAGTTTCATGTATATGAAAGATAGTTAATAGAGCTCATGTTCAGAAATCATAATTAGAGTCAACCTAAGCTCCTGAGGCCCGAAATGAAAGGCATCACAGTGTGCAACAATAACCTTACCATGGATCCAACTTATGATTCTGTGCCTTGTGAATATCAAATAGTTTAACCATAACTAAACATGAGCCCTCTAGTCACTTGTGACGCTCCATTGGTTTTGTACTGAAACTTTAGCGACACAAATCATATAAGAACCTCAGAAGGAAGGCAACTGAGGTATATGCATCAAGACTTCCAGACTAAAGAACCATGCCTGTCGGAAAAAAGCTAGGAATAAAACACACTGGTAACAATATGAACATAACAGTTCTTAGCAAACCAGAACAAATGGTGGAAAAGATTCACCTGGAATAGAAGTTCCAGTCAGTGCATAGTATTGAGGAAACATGTGCCCACGCAACTGAAGTATTTGCCGCTCTTCTTTCCCATAGCCAAATGAAAACTCACAAGCACGACAGCTTATAGTGTTGGACCATTTTTAGTTGACGTGATTGAAGTACCTTCACCCACCTCCATGAATTTAAAGTTCACTTTATATCATAACTGTTAACAAAAAGTGACTACAAGAGATGAGGAATGAACAGGTTCAGGAACTCACAGATGAACATACCGCAATGCGCAATGACAAAAGACTGCCCAAGAATATCCACTTGGAGACCTGGCAGTTGAAAAGGTAGTTGATGTAGCCTCCATTGCTGAAAACCTCATGCATGATTCATGCTTCATTAGATCCGCAAATCAGTCAACTTTTGTTCAAATAAACTCTGTATATTTGTCTGCATTAGTAAATTATAAGAAAAAGGAACACCATTCTGGCATTCTGCAAACCAACATCAATGGCAGCACTAACTAAATCAGTCACATTTCCATACAAGAATATATAAGCAAACCTTTCATATGGAGTTGAAGTCCATGTACCATTAGATATCATTACAAATACTCTTATGACAGTCAGTAGCTTTAAAACATATCTATCCTTGTAAATCAACAGTAAATGCAGAAAATTAGCACTGAATATAATTTATGTACCTTATTCCCCACTTGGCTTAGCAGCCCAAAGGCATAGGTGTTTTGTGTTTCATAAGCAGGGATTGGGTGTTCTCCAACTGCTCCAACCACAAGAAGGGAATCAATTAGATGTAAATTACGGAACCACATTAACCGAAATATAGAAAGAAAGAAAAAAAAGACTTCCGTTCTATCCAGTAACCCAAACTTTCTCTCTTCTCATTGGCTAGTTTTCTCTCCAACTGTTCCATGAAACTTCAACAAATGAACAGAACATACTACAGGAGACTTGCAAATAATATGTGTATCTTTTGACTCTGGAGACAGTAAAATGAGAGATGTCATTGCGCAACTTCACTTAAACACGATGTTTATACCAAGTATTTCCAAAATCTAACATGGTTTCGTGCTGGAACCATGAATACTGTTTACCTGCTGGAATATTCCATACTGATGGCGCAGTTCATAACTGTAAGATACAGACGTGCAATACCATTACCAAGAGTGGCATCAGCTCATAAGTTAAATAAAACGGGGTAAAGTTAACTAGCAAATAAAACTAGTAGATGAACAGATCAGTAACCTGATAAGCTTCAAAGTTATGAAACTAAACAGCTACCTGGGCTCAGTAACATCAACATGATGAAATATGTCCTTCTGGAAACTATAAATCTCATTCCAGAAATCCATCCACCGCTCAAACATCCTCTCAGCCTTTAAGGGTCTCTTGTATCTGTATTCCAAAGCAAAAGCATTCAATAAAGTGGGCATAGAATATTATAAATTTAATTCTCCGTGGCAAATTAATATGAAACCTTTTTTTTTGCAGAATCTGAGGTAGTGGGTTGCGTACACCCTCTTGTGCTGATAATCTGATATTAGTTCGAATTACTTTTAACTCATTCACACTTCCCACTAATAAATGTCATCGCAAGAGGATCATTCTCTCAAAATCATCCATCAGCACAAACATCCTCTCAGACTTTCCTCTCATTACCAACCCACCGTCCCTCCCTCCCCATCAATCGTCTATACAATCCTCTTTAACCCCTCCGCATCTCTTAACAAGGTCAATGCAGCGCCAATATGTGTCTTCACTTGACAACACAGCTAGAAAGTGTCATCTATTCTGAAGGTTAATGCAGAAATGCTACTTGGATAGTTTGCATAAACAACAAAGTGGAGAAACAATTATACCTTTAATTTTTTGTTTTCAGTCCCATACACTGGCAACACAGTCACACCCTCCTTTAGTGAATGTGGATGCGCCATAGCTGCAGGAACAAGAAGATACTTATCAGTTTTTGTTATCAACTTGGAGAGGAGAGGCAACTTTTAAAGAATGTTTCAACCAGTCATATGACAGTGCTTTTTCACTCAGTCGACGAGCTCTTTGAGACTCACTTAAATCAGTAAACACCGGGTAATCACCAAAACAAGGAGCAACAAAGATGACAAACATTTAAATAGATTTCTCTCCAGAAGTCCAGATACTTTTCCCATTTGTGTTGCAGACCAACATCTTCGGCACACTCTCTGATCTGGTTAGGAAGTCCAAATAGTGAAACCTCACATCTGTCCGAATCCAGCGTGTCTGCAGATAGCATGTATAAAAAAGATAGTTAATAGAGTTCATGTTTAGAAATCATAAATAGGGCAACCTAAGCTCTCGAGACCCATACTGAAAGACAGCACAGTGTGCAACAATAACCATATCATGGTTCCAACTTCCAATTCCCAAAAATTATCTGTATCTTTTTTATCATTATGAACACTCTTATCTTTTAGTATTTTCTTCACATCGGCAATGAAACAGTACGTAGAGAAACAACAAATAGTGTAACCATAGCTGAACATCAGCCCTCTAGTCACCTGTGTCGCTCTAGTGGCCTTGTGCTGAAACTTTCAAGGCATAAGTTATATAACAGTCCTAGAAGCTAGGAAACCGAGATATAGTCATCAAGACTTCCAGTCTAAAGAACCAAGCCATTCGGAAAAAGTAAGAACAAGAACATAAATAGGTAACAATATGAACATAACAGTTCTTAGCAGATCAAAACAGACGGTGGAAAAGATTCACCTGGAGTACAAGTATGGTACCTTTAATCTCACTTGCGTAGCAACAGTTCAACATGTGCCCACACAACTGAAAATTATCCCACTCCACTTTGCCATAGCCGAATGAAAATTCACTAAACACAAAGTGATTGGAGTACCTTCACCCCACCACATCCTTGAATTTGGAGTTCACATCACATCATAACCGTTAAAAAAATGTGAATGCAAGACCATGAGGAATGAACATTTGAGATTGGAATTCCAGGTTCAGGAACTCACAGATGAACATGCTCGCAATGGAAAAAGACTGCTTAAGAATATCCACCTGGAGACCTGTCATCATTTTGGCAGCTTAAAAAATAGTTGATGTAGCCTCCAAGGCTGAAAAACTCCTGCATGATCCTTGCTCATTAGATCTGCAAATCAGTCAGAGAAGGTATTTCTGTAAAGAATTTTTTTAAATAAAAAAGCACTCTGTTTATTCGTCTGCCTTAGTAAATTATTAGAAAAAGGAACACCATTCTGGCATTCTGCAAACCAACATCAACAGGAGCGGTAACTAAAGAACCTAACTGTAAATCTGTCACATTTGCATACAACAATATATGAGCAATCCTTACGTATGGAGTTCAAATGATCAAATCCATGATTCTCTAATGACAGTCAGTAGCTTTAAAACATATATATCCTTATAAATCAACTGTAAAGGTGGAAAAATTAGCACTGAATATAATTAACGTACCTTATTCCGCACTTGGCTTAGCAGCCCAAAGACATAGGTTGATGGTTTTTGTGTTTCATAAGCAGGAATCAGGTTTTGCAGAAGCTTCAACCCCCAAAAGGGAAGCAATTAGATGTAGATTAGGGAAACACAGAAACCAAAATATAGAAAGAAAAAAAGAAAGAAAAAGACTTACACAGTCTATCCAATAACCCAAACCTTTCCTCTTCTCCTTGGATAGTTTTCTCTCCAACCGTTCCCTGAAACTTCAACAAATGAACAGAACAAACTTCAAGGGACTTGCAAATAATATGTCGTTGTGCACCTTAACTTACACATGATGTTTATACCAAGGATTTTAAAAAAAGTAACATGGATCGTGCTGGTACCGTGAATTATGTTTACCTGCTGGAATATTCCATACTGATGGCGCAGTTCATAACTGTAAGATACAGACGTGCGGTACCATTACGGCATTACCAAGCGTAACATCCGCTTCATAGGTTTTATAAAACAGGGCTAATGTTTACTAGCAAATAAAACTAATAGATGAACAGAACAGTAACCTGGTAAGCTTCAAAGTTATTGAAACTAAATAGCGTCCTGGGCTCAGTAGCATCAACATGATGCAAAATGTCCTCCTGGAAACTACACATCTCATTCCTTAAAAATCCATCCACCGCTCAAACATCCTCTCAGCTTTTAAGGGTCACTTGTATCTGTATTCCAAAACAAAAGCATTCAATAAAGTGAGCACAAAATATAATAAATTTAATTCTCTCCCTGGCAAATATGAAACTTTTTTTTGCAGAATTTTGCTTGTGGGATAGTGGGTTATTGTACTGATATTACTTCAAACTATTTCCAACTCATTCACAGTTCCCACTAGTAAATGTCATCACAGGAAGGATCATCCTTCACTAGCACAAACATCCTCTCAGACTTCGCTCTCATCACTAACCCAACCTCCCTCCCACCCCCTCATCAATCATCTCCAAAATGCTCTTTAACCCCTCCCCATCTCTCACCAAGGTCAATGAAGTGCCAATATGTGCCGTCACTTGACAATCCAGTCAGAAAGTCCCATACATTGACTGCACCACCACACCCTCCTTTCAGTGAATGCGGATGCGCCATAGCTGCAGGAACAAGGAGATAAACATCAGTTTTTGTTATCAACATGGAGAGGAGTGGCTACTTCTAAAGAATGTTTCAAACCGTCATATGATGGTGCTTTTCACTTTCAACAGAGCTCTTTGAGACTCACTTCAATCACGAAATGCTGAGTAATCACCGAAACAAGGAGTTACAAAGATGAAAAACATTTGAACAGACTTCTCTCAAGAAAATAGGAGAAAAATAAGTCTTTGACAATTGACAATGAAACATTTTACGCTTACAGAGGTGGAACACCAACCACGTTGTTTGTTCAACAACATCCTATGATCCTATCCCAAAACTTGTTAAGTAAGACATGCATACTCTCTTTGACATCTCATAGTTCATTCACCTCCCTGAAAAGAGAGTGCTATAACTGGGGAACTCACACTCATTGTTCAAATCAAACAAACACCCCAACAGTTTGGCTGGAAAATGTATTTCCATGTTGAATTAATCTGTCAACAGAAAGAAATATTGTAAGTTATCAAATTTCTTTATAAAACTAAATATGGTAGGAAAAACTATTGACTAAAACAGACTTGATGCGTAGGAATAATTCACACAACAGATGCCACATCAAGGTGTAGTCAGCTGCAGTCCTGATTAGAGAAGTGTCATCAATAATAAGTGACCACGACTCAATGATATGAACATCGCGTCAAGCAGACCTGCCTTTTGGAACCCACAGGTTTGGCCTATTTCAAACAATGCACGCCATCAAAACAAATTCATTAACTAATTATTAATGAATAGCGTTAATACAAAGATTACACAGTCTACCTTCAGTCCTTCACCCAGAGCTTGCTCAAGAGTGAAAGATTAAATCCATTGCACCGTAACAATATCAGTCATCTGCCCGCCAAAGAGTTATTCAACTCGTTCACTCACCTTTGCGCCAAAGATAATAGCATCAGGAAGCTGTCCCTTTGAACAGCCACAACCCCAACCGACCTTCTAACATTTAGGCTTATCATCCTCTAATCTTTCTTCAGCTAAACCCAAAACACCAACGAACTAGTAGCTTTGTCCTCAATCAAGAGGTATGTGCCCTGCAATTCAAAGAAACTAAACCAAATGTCACTTAATTTAGTCCCAAGTAATCAAAAGTCACACATTCTATTTCATCTCCTTTAAATGAGAAACCACAACTTCAAAAATCTCTCAACTCACCATTTCACAGCTCAACCAGAAACAGGAATAAATTTAAGGTATAGGGTTAAAGAGCAAGTCAGTAGAATAGTGATGATAAATAACCAGTGAAAGAGCTTGAGAAGATTTCAACTGAGTCGTGTGATATGACGGTACTTTTTCCCATTTGTCAAGAGCTTTTAGAGATTCCCTTTAATCAACAATTAATGATTAAACATCAAAGCAAATAGTTAAACACCGAAAACATTTTAACAGATCTATCTCAATAAACTAGGAGAGAGAAAATCATCAATTGACAGTGACACATTTTATGCTTACTTAGAGCCAACAAGGACAGGGTTGGTTGGACAGTATCCTT
>JAWWMW010075401.1:0-13622 GCA_035048345.1 Echeveria elegans
TATTAAGTGATAAAAATTCCCACCGTGAAAATCTAGGATTTATTTCTCCTTTCGCAATAGTCACTCTTTTCTTGTTATCCATTCCAGAAGCATAAATGACAAAGAAATCGTAAATAGGGAATCCGACAATCATTTGTAAATTATGGCTATTTCAAAATGATTAAGGGAAGGGATATAGTTAAATGATTAAGGGAAGAGATCAGGTAAAAAGGTTCTATGTATATAAAATATAAATGAATATACATAACTGATTTAGATTAAATGAATGATTATGATTAGATATTGTATTAAATTATGGATTAAATTATGTTAAAAAATATTAAACTTTACAGAAGGCCGGGTATAATCGTCTTGTTAAATTTTAATAATCATCTCCTCATCAGATCTTGAATCCTCACCAGTTCATATGCATCCAATCTGACCGGCGACTCGTTTGTCATTTATATAATGTAGACAAGTCGAGAATTACAAAACTCAAATAGGAGATAGAAAAAACTGTACATGAAAAAGTGCATCAGATTCATGAATTATGTGCATCAAATAGGGAACAGAAATTTCATGGTTCATCTCTTTCCGAGCAGCATGATGTTATATTTTCAAACGTGGTTTTGTACTTTGATAATGAGGAAGATATTCATTAAAAAAATGTCGAACAAGATATCATGGATTAATGTATAATATAATATTATTAATTCAATATTATGTGTTACCATATTTGTCCATTTTTATTATCATTTAATATTGTGATCTAATCTAGGACGTAGGATGAATCAGAGGAATCGCTAGATCTCTTTAAACTTTCTATTTTAAGAAGCCTTTTTATATGATACATTGTCAATGATTAAATCTATTTCTTATCGAAGCAATATAGTGTTGTTTAATTGCAAAAAATTAGTGATGGCATGGAATTTCAATTCCAAAAGCATCGTATATAATTGATAGTATACATTCATAAAAAAAAATTGATAGTATCCCTCCGTCCAGTTTTGTTGTTGAATGTTTGGTGCGTGGTAAGAATGTTAAGAATAATGAGTATGTAACAGGGAAAATGTAATGTAAATTTGTAAGTAAAGAATAAAGTAAGAAATAAATTGTAATATGAATGGCAAAAAATAAAATAAAATAAATAGAACAACATTGCGATATCAACATAATAAAAGACAAAATAAAACGGTGAAATAGCGTATATCCCTTTAAAATTGTAAAATAATACACCTGTTTATGAATTATAAATAGGGTTAATTACAGGAAAAAAATTTGTATATGTAGCACTTTTTCTAGATGACACCCTCAGTTTATTTTCACACTTAAAGACTCTACGTTTTCGTTATTATTATTTCGACACCCTCCGTCATAATTAACGGCAATTGATCCCTTAATCGTAATTTTAAAAACTTTAAGATCAAATTAAAAATGAAAAATACATCAAAGTCTCCACTCCCTCCTCTGTCACCACCACCACCACCTCTTCCTCATCCTACTCACCACCTCATCCTCCTCAAGGTGGTGGTGCTGAAGGAGGAGGGTGGTGGTGGTGTAGGGGGAGGTGGTGGTGAGGAAGGAGGGAGACTTTGGTGTATTTTTATTTTTAATTTGACTCCTAAAGTTTTTAAAATTTTGATCAAGGAATCAATTGTCGTTAATTATGACGGAGGGTGTCAAAATGATAACGGAGAAAACGTGAAAGTCTTTAAATATAAAAAATAAAAGGAGATGTGTCATCTGAAAAAAGTTATAGATA
Source organism: Echeveria elegans (assembly GCA_035048345.1). NCBI lineage: Eukaryota > Viridiplantae > Streptophyta > Magnoliopsida > Saxifragales > Crassulaceae > Echeveria > Echeveria elegans. Next base: position 1,742 of record JAWWMW010075401.1, read on the forward strand.
CGTACTCCCTCTGTCCCAAAATAAAGCTTACACTTTCCTTTTTGGGTGTTCCAAAATAAAGCTTACACTTTCCTAAAATGGAATATTACTCCCTTTACTTTTACTCTCACATGCATTCTCTCTCTTCATTTATTATTTCACTTTTTACAATCATTCATCATTTATTATCAGTCAAATCACTCATTTTTCTCACACAAACACTCTCTCTCTTTAAACAAAAAGTACCAATCAATTAACTTTTTACAAGTTTCTTAAATATTGTGCCATCAATAGAAGTGTAACCATCATTTTGGGACGGAGGGAGTATCTTTTTACTTTTTTACTATTTACTTTTTACTTTTACATTATTTTTTCACTCACACAATCATTTTTTTTCTCTCAGTACACTCTCTTTCCTACTTTATTACTATTCGTTTTTCTACTTTTATATTATTCACTCACACAACCATTACAATCTTAATATTTGTGTCAAACCTCCAAATGTACAGAACATTTCAGGACGGAGGGAGTAGTTTATTTATGATACTTCAAAAATTCATGTCTTTGCTGATACTTGGGAAATGCAAGGTTTAAATACAAAAAACCACAAATTATAATAGGCTAACCATCCTTATAATTTTATATTATAATTAACCATACATATGCCAACAAAGATGGTGGTCAAGCGGAAACGAATTGCTTTGAAATTCAAAGGTCAAGGATTCGAACCCCACTAGTGACATGATTCTTTCCACATTTTCAAATGTGTGGAAGTTGTGTTATTGATCCCGGTGTGGACAATTGTAATTTCTTCCACTTGCATATGGAAGGTCTTGATTAGGCCACTATTCCGTCAACTAATTCCGTCAAATAATTAATATATTATTTATAAAATTCAAACATAAACACATAAAAAACTCAAAAAATTCCTATACAATCAAGACAAAATAATAACCAATTTATTTTTAAAATTTAAATATTCAAAAATCATTCAAGAAAACAATAAAATTAAATTTTAAGCCGAAACTAAATTTTCCAACAAAGAATTATAATAATACCCAAAACATATTAGATTGTAAAAATAAAAAAAATATAGAGTATCAAAATATATAAATTAGGGTTTTCAATATCTAAAATATTAGAAACCATGGTTAAAGAAAGAAATAAAAATTTAGAGAGCTCAAGTAAGAAATGATTTTTCTTCCAAAAATAATAATTAAATGTCACAAAATTAAATAACAATATCGTAAAAAATCGTGATTAAATACTCAAAATTCACAAAACCAAGTAAACTAAAAAAATGCCGCACATGTGAAGACTCTTTTTAACTTTTTCCCAAAGGATAATTCTGTAATTTCTCATCGAAAAAGTTTGTCTCTCCCACGAAAAACAAATTCAAGAAAAAATAAAATAAACCAACGTGATTCCTACTCCTTATATTCTCGCGATATCTCGTCACAACTTATCACTTCACGTATCGAAGAGTGATTACTTCTTCTACTACAATTCAGCTTCGCTTTCTTACACTCCCGTGTAATTGAACTGAATTTATCTTTCCGCGATATTTTCGTTCTCTATGAAAACGGAAACCCATCACTCTATAAATAATGAACGTATTGTAAGAGAGAGAAAGCGACTCTCTCCTCTTCCTCATCGCCTCTCGTAAATCATTCACTTTATCCATCTCGTCGCGTCTGCTTCTCACGCGCTTCGATCTGCCGCTGCGCATCAACACTCAGGTACGCGCCGCTTTCTTTGTTGTTGCGGTTTGACGATGCGTTGGTTGTGACTTGTGTGAATCGGTTTTCGAGATGCGATGGTTTTGTGGTTTTTGATTTGATTTGGTTAGGTGGTCGGCGTGGTTTGATTTTTATGTACGATGACGATTTGTTTGGGAATTGAAGCGGAAATTATGTGAATTTTTTTCTTCTGAAAATTTAGTGTTTATATATAGATCTGGAAAAAAGTGGCTGGAGGCGGCGGTTGATTTTTTGGAAATGACTTCGCTTAGTAGGGAACTGGTGTTTCTTATACTCCAGTTTCTCGATGAGGAGAAATTTAAGGAGACTGTGCATCGGTATGTTTGTTAATTGACACTTATTTAATTCGGGTTTGGCGGTGTGGTGAGTTATTGCTGTTTTTACTGAATTGTGTTGGTTGTTTGGTTTTTGGAGGTTGGAGCAAGAGTCTGGATTTTATTTTAACATGAGGTATTTTGATGAGATTGTGACAAATGGGGAGTGGGATGAGGTGGAGAAGTATCTTTCAGGGTATACGAAAGTGGATGATAATCGATATTCGATGAAGATATTCTTTGAGATAAGGAAACAGAAGTATCTTGAGGCATTAGACAAGTAAGTTGTGGCACTGGTAGTGTTCGGTTGTCAGGGGACACAGGTTATGTTGTTTTCTATTGGTGTTTAGGGCAATGTGAGTTACTGAATGTGGAACTTTTATGTGGATTTAATGACTTTAGAAAGGATCGGGCTAAAGCTGTGGAGATATTGGTAAAGGACTTGAAAGTGTTCTCTGCTTTTAATGAGGACCTGTTCAAAGAGATAACCCAACTGCTGACATTGGACAACTTTAGGTAAGGGGTGATAACAGGGTTTTGACTGGGAGTTTGCTTCAGGCTTGGCAGTCAAATGCTGGTGACGTGACGTTGTTTGAATTGTGGTTTTGCAGAGAAAATGAGCAGCTGTCAAAATATGGTGATACAAAGTCTGCTAGGAATATAATGCTTGTTGAACTGAAAAAGTTGATAGAGGCAAACCCTTTGTTTCGCGAGAAGCTTCAGTTTCCTACTCTCAAGAACTCTAGACTGAGGACATTAATTAATCAGAGGTCAGTCAAACAATTTCATTTCTTTATTGGAATACTAATTTCTTACTTGATCTTCACTGTGCTTTAATCTATCTATTTTTCCTCATTTTCCACTATTTAGTCTCACTTGAGTAATTTTCTGTTATAGTTTAAATTGGCAGCACCAGCTGTGCAAGAATCCAAAGCCTAACCCTGATATAAAAACCCTCTTCGTGGACCATAGTTGTGGCCAGCCAAATGGTGCCCGGGCTCCATCCCCTGTCACTAACCCATTGATGGGTGGAGTTCCTAAAGGACCAGGCTTCCCTCCGATTGGAGTTCATGCTGTAAGTGCTACCTTACCTTAGACACATTTTACCATCATGTATTAGAGGCTTGGGCTTACAAATAATGCTTATTATAATGATGCCAATTGCATACTTATCCAGCCTTTTCAGCCAGCACCAGCTCAGCTTCCAGCATCTCTTGCTGGATGGATGGCAAATCCAACTCCTGTACCTCACCCTTCAGCCTCCGTAGGGCCCATGAGCCTTGCTGCACCTAACAATCCGGGTAAGCCAATAACTCCTTCCAAGCTTCTTGTTTCCATCAGTTAGTATTTTGAAACCATCTTAAATTCAACTCATGGTCTCAGGGTTTGGTCCATCTGACCCCTCAATGTTCAACGATATGAAATCAGCCATGTTAAAGCGTCCCAGGACTCCAACTAACAATCCAGCTATGGACTACCAAACAGCTGATTCTGAACATGTTGTGAAGAGACAGAGACCTTTCGGATTATCTGATGAGGTAAACATCATAGAACTTTTATAATTCTTTCTCTGGAAGTCTTTTACTTGTAGAATCTCACTGATACTATTGTCTTACTCTCTGTGCTGAAATATATGGTTGACACACTTATATGTTACTAGCAGGCCAGCAGTGTGCCTATTAATGTGTTGCCTGTTGGGTACGGTGGCCAGAGTCATAGTCATGCTCACAACCCATACTCAGCTGATGACTTGCCAAAGAATGTTGTCACTACTCTTAATCAGGGATCTGCTGTAAAGAGCATGGATTTTCATCCACTGAAGCCAACCCTGCTTCTAGGTGAGCCCGCTTTATTTAATAAAAGAATATTGGCATTCAGGCTTTATTGTAAGCTTGAGTTTGGATAGTTTTAATTAATTTTTAGTTTCTTCATATAATTAGTGGGAACAAACACTGGAGATATTATGATCTGGGATATTGGCACCCGTGATAGGTTGATCCAAAGGAACTTCAAGGTCTGGGACCTTGGGTCTTGTTCCATGGCATTGCAGGTTTATAATTTCTGCTGTTATTTTTCTATTGTTGTATATATGAGTGTTCTTGATTGTCATGTTGACCCTAAGCATTTTGCAGGCATCTCTTGCCTCTGATTATACTGTATCAATCAACCGTGTGACGTGGAGTCCAGATGGTTTATTTTTTGGTAATTATTCTGCATGGTTTCCTTTATTCGATTGTTGATTGAGTGAACCGCTATCGCTCTTGCAATTATTGACTTCATTTCCCTTGTTTTTTCTTCATGTAAGGGGTTGCATACACGAAGCACATAGTGCATATATACTCCTATCAGAATGACGATTTGAGAAATCATATCGAGGTTTGCAACCGAACTCCAATAGTTATTGAGTTTTGTTGTATAAATATGTGTCTTTTCAAGTGACATAATGTATGACTCTCGGCTATACTGGCTGGAACGAATGGTGCAGGTCGAGGCTCACACAGGCAGTGTCAATGATCTTGCCTTTTCGTATCCAAACAAGCAATTATCTGTTGTCACCTGTGGAGATGATAGGGTTATAAAGGTACATTTGACATAGTCTTTCTTGTGCTTTAGGCATATAAAATCTTTCCTTAAATTCTACTGAAATACATATAGGTGTGGGATGCAAATACGGGGACTAAGCAGTTTTCTTTTGAGGGTCATGAAGCACCTGTCTATTCTGTGTGTCCACATCACAAGGAAAATATTCAGGTACAAGAGTAATCAGGCCCTATCGATAGATTCGCAAGTGTCTATTAGTAGTTTAATTCTGGTTTGAAATGTGTTCCTATTTCAAAAGCCATCTTGTAATATTCTGAATCCTTTTTTGCAGTTTATTTTCTCCACCGCAATAGATGGGAAAATCAAAGCATGGCTTTATGACAATATGGGTTCAAGAGTTGACTATGACGCACCTGGTCATTCATCTACAAGAATGGCTTACAGTGCTGATGGAACAAGGTAGATAATCATTGCCCATGCCTTTTTTTGGGAGAAGTCTTAAAAGTATCACATTAGGGGTCTTTTAACATCTGGTACTTTGCAGGCTGTTTTCATGTGGCACAAACAAAGAAGGAGAATCACATTTAGTAGAATGGAATGAGAGCGAGGGAGCCGTTAAACGCTCATACCATGGTTTAGGGAAGCGGGCTGTAGGGATTGTGCAATTTGATACTACGAAGAATCGAATTTTAGCTGCTGGTGATGAGTCAGTTATTAAGTTTTGGGACATGGACAGAGTTGATGTGTTGACAACAACTGATGCAGATGGTGGTTTACCGGTAAATAAATTTAAATGGTTTACTGAAAGCCGGCATCTTTTTCCTTGTATATATTTGATTACTAATATTTGTATTTGTAGCCATCCCCCTGTTTGAGGTTCAGCAGGGAAGGAATATTACTTGCCGTGTCAACAAATGATAACGGAATCAAAATTCTAGCAAATGGAGATGGTATGAAACTGCTACATGCCATTGAAAGTCGTATGGTTGATTCCAGAGCTGCCTCAATGGTTGCTGCTAAAGTAAGTGATCTCTTTTGTTTGTATTATTTCTTCTTCTTCTTCTTTGCAACATATGGCCTTTTTGTCAACTAACAATGTTTTCTCAGTCACAGGCACCAAATCTCAGCAATTATGGGGTCGTTAATGCTATTGTTGGGTCAAGCATCGGTGATCGGACTGCTCCTGTTATGGCTATGGGTAATATGGTGAGTTAAAATTCACCCGAGGAACAATAGCCGAAGATGCCAGATAGAGTTGGTCGCATATTATGTTGATTTCTTATGTGTAGATTATTTGCTATGCTTTTTTAGCTTGTGTTTTTTGTCTCTTTCTGCAGAACAATGATAACCGTGGCATAGACGTGAAGCCAAGAATTACTGATGAACCGGGGGACCAATCAAAGGTTTGGAAACTAACAGAAGTTAATGAGCCTTCACAGTGCCGCACTCTTAGGCTTCCCGATAATGTTTCACAAATAAGGGTATGATTGGCTTAGCCACACACTTTTAAAACTGCTTTCAGTATGGTGAGAATTAATTTTGAATTGGTGATACAGTATTTACAACCATTCCTTCTATTTCAGATTGCGAGGCTGATATATACCAATTCGGGAGTTGCGATACTGGCTCTTGCCGCTAATGCTGTTCACAAACTATGGAAATGGCCGAGAAATGAGAGGAATATGAATGGGAAAGTATGCATCTGTTTAACTTTAACATGTTTGTTTCAGTTCTGCAAGTTCACTGACATGTCATGTAACATATTAATAGCCCACAACAAAGTTCTTACTATTTTATTTAATTCCTTTCAGGCAACAGCTAGTGTAGCACCACAGCTAACACAACCCACAAGCGGAATACTAATGACAAATGAGATAAGCGACACTAACCCTGAGGATGCCATCTCTTGCTTTGCACTTTCAAAGAATGATTCCTACGTAATGTCAGCATCTGGGGGGAAGATATCTCTATTTAATATGATGACTTTTAAGGTACATTTATTTTTCTGTTTGACAAACCCCACCCAGGGTACTTCTTTGGGATGGGGATGGCCTTTTTTGGGGGTATACAACTGTTTCTCCTACTTTGCACATCCTACTTAGAATGATTTGTGACTAAATTCTTCCAATGCCAGACCATGACAACATTTATGCCACCACCACCAGCCGCAACATTTCTAGCATTCCATCCTCAAGATAACAATATCATCGCCATCGGGATGGATGATTCTTCTATCCAAATATACAATGTTCGAGTTGATGAGGTCTGTCTGCTGATTTACGACTTTCATTTTCATTCTGTCTATGCAGAGCTAACACTGCAATATGCAGGTAAAAACCAAGCTCAAAGGGCACCATAAGCGTATTACTGGGCTTGCCTTCTCTAATGTTCTAAATGTACTCGTATCATCTGGAGCAGATTCTCAGGTATATCATATATGAACTCATTAAACGTCCTGGGCTTTTATCTGGCTCGTTGGAAACCATTGGCTTTAGATAGTGGAGTTTGAAGGCTGTGTGCAGCTTTAAGTTGCTTAACTGTAAATGTGTCTTCAGTTATGTGTTTGGAGCATGGATGCATGGGAAAAACAAGAAAGCAAGTATTTACAAATGCCACAAGGACGCGTGGCAAGTCCGCTTGCAGATACACGTGTACAGTTCCATCAGGATCAGATACATGTGCTTGCAGTTCACGAGACACAAATAGCCATTTATAGTGCGGCAAAACTAGAATGTCTAAAGCAGGTATTTTCTTTCAGAATACCACACTGATCAGTACTCCAAGTCTGCTTTTCTGTGCTGTGGTTGTCATTTCGTAGCACATCGTCAGCAAGCTGTTGAAAGTACTGACTTATGTTCAATGAACAGTGGGTACCTCGAGAAGTCAGTGGCTCCATCACTCATGCTACATACTCCTGCGACAGTCAGTCAATTTATGTGAGTTTCGAAGATGGCAGTATTGGGGTCCTCACCGCCTCAACTCTGAGATTAAGATGTCGAATTAACCCAATCTCGTACTTGCCTTCTGCTCCCAGGTGAGCGTGTTAATCAACTCTTTTCTTATAGCTGCATGCCTTCACTTATATGCTTTTCTTTGTTGGTTTATTTTTTATTGTTATTTTTTCAGTCCGAGGGTGTATCCGGTGGTGATTGCTGCTCATCCATCTGAGCCTAATCAATTTGCCCTGGGATTGACTGATGGTGGAGTAGTGGTACTGGAACCAAATGAATCAGAATGCAAATGGGGCACGACTCCTCCTAATGAAAATGGTGCAGGACCTAGTAGCAGCCCGTCTGTTGTGGCCAGCTCAGACCAGCAGCAACTGCAACGGTAACAAAGCAAAGCATCATGTCTGCTGGGCATCCCACTCCTTGACAATTCTTTTCATTCCTGATTCTCATTGGGCAGCTGCGGAAGTTAAGTGTTTCTCCTAATTCATAGTAGCAAATTAGTGCGCACCGGCACAACATCAAGGAAAGATGGAGCCCATAAGGAGCTAGTGAAAAAGCGTAGTGTTGGTTGTATGAAACTGAATATGTAAATTATGGGAAAATTGGATGGTAAAGTACACACAGATTTTAGTTACATTTCCATCAAGTCAAGTTAATCCCCTTGTTCATCTCCTGCGAAAGGTGAGTATTTAGAGTAGGGATGCACATTTTTAGCCCGAACCGGGAAATCGGATCGGAATTTTCCGGGTCGGGCCAAACCGGTTCCGGGCAGGTTCTCGGCTCATCAATATATGTAAATTCGGTTTTCGGGTCGGTTCTGATTCAAACCCGAAAAATTCCAGTTCAAACCGGGTTGGACCGGATATTCATTACACATTATTTAAGACAAGACTTCACTCTAGAATATGGAAGGATTTGTTGCCAACAAAGAAGAATGTCTTGCTTTTTCATTACTGTTATTGTTTTTCAGATGTTATCAATGAAAAATGGAGTGAGCTTGCATCCTCCGTGCATGCCAGGAGTAGCGCAGCCTCTACATCTATCTCAAGAAGGAACTAGTTACGGTGGAGGTAACAATATGCCGTTGAATCTGGGTAAAGATATGTTAACTACCGCCACCATTTCAATGGCCACATTTCCCTCAAATCAAGAGGTGTTCAACCTTCATTTGAAATTCTGAATCATGAAAACTCATCAAACCAGCCAGTTCAACCTTCACTGAACAACATTCTCAACTCAGAGATAGCATTTGGTTTTGATCGAACACTGGAGGCTCACTATAAAAACTTCAACTTCTCCCAGGTAAATTTAAGTTCTTCATTTTGGGACTTCAAAGGTTTCAAATTTCAAAACATAACAACAAGCTAGGCAACTTCACTTTGATCTCAAGTCTGCCAAAATCCGGGTTCCGGGTCAAACCGATTTCGACCCGGACCGTAATGGGTCGGTTCCGGTTCGGTTCTCGGGTCTTTTCAGCGTCAAATCCCGGGTCGTCGGGTAAACCCGGACCCGGTCAATCCCTAATTTAGAGCATCCACAACAGGTAGGCGTTATGGTGTTTTTAGTGTGCAGCAGGTAGGGTTTAGACAAAATGCATTCATGACATGGCAGACATTGAATGCCTGACATTCAAAATTATTTGAGTCCCACATGAACACGTGTCATGATATGACTGGACCATATTATTTGGTTTGTTATTATTTTCATTAATTAATTTAACCATTATTATTGTAAAATATATTTTTTAAAATTATACCAAAAATTATCATTTTTGAGACCTATATATAGAGACTAAGTTTGTGTCATTTGGACACCAAAAAAAATTAAAGTTTTCAATACAATACACACCGGTTTAATAAAAAACCGGTGCATAATGCCTATATATTTAAATAATGTGCTTATTAATTAATTACTATATTAGATATATGTTGTTTTTTTAAGTATATATTGCAATTATAAATATTATATATATATATATATATGATTAATAATAATGTAAATATGATACAATGAGGTGGATGAGAGAGAAAGTAAAAATGTATGAAATGTCTAGCTGCTGTGGAATAGGAAAGCAATATGATAGAATTTAATTATATGGTGGGGTCAGAAGCTGATGTGGCAGACAAATTTTAAAAAATATTGCCTTCCTGCTGTGATGCTCTTAGACCCTGCTATTAGCTGGCAGAGGGAGCACACCATCAAAGAAATAGCCAAAGTAACTTTTGATGTCCCTGAGCGTGATAACCCCTTTCTAAGTCATCGTTATTATCAACAACATATATGCGGTGAATCTTGTTATTGTCGAGCATTTGAATAACTTCTTTTAGACTGTGGTCTTTGCTTCATGTTATCATACCACTCAGTATTGGCGAGTATTTATTTAGGCTCTCCAAGTAGCTCCTAGTCTCCGTCAGAAAGTTCCCAGCAGTGATTGATCTGCAAAAAGCGTGGAATGAAATCTAGATTATTCTGGAGATGTATAGAAATGAATGAGATTCCGAAGCAGTGACAAACCTGTATTTATGGTATATCTCTGGTAAGATCAGGAGGAACTGAACATCTGTTAGACTACTGTTACCAATGTCTTTTCTTGTGCCACTTTCAATCCTCCAAGCCTCTTTTTCCTCATCACGTTAAAAGTCTGAAGTGGTGGTTCATCCTCAGACGCCTACATTACAAGGTTCGTCAGTGTTTTGTACAGATCAGTTCCAGCCAGAAACAAAAATAACCTTCTAATAAGGATTACTGCACTAGAGAATTAATAAGTGACGTACTTGAGCAGTTATTTATTCCTTATTGTGCTGCCTGCCATACACCATATACTGTAATTATTGTCGAGTATCGAGTTACACTTACAGCAACAAGATGGCTGGCTCCCATCAGAGGAAGACCAATGTCACCGAGCTTCTTAGTGTTGGTAGTTTGTTGAGTGAAGAAAAGATAAGGATAAGCCTTATCACCTTGCATGTTCACATGACCCATTAAAAGGGGATGTAATTTCTAACCGTTTGGGAAAAACAAACTTCCTTGTTTTAAGGAAAGTATTGAACATGTGAAGAGGGTTTGGCCAAGTTTAAAAGGAAGAGACGTCTTCACTTTTAGAGAAGAGAAGAAAAAAAAAGAGGCACAGAAGAGAGAAGCTTTAACACAATTAAAACATTTCTTCCCTTCGTGAGTTCTTGATCTTTTTGAGTGTTTCCGGGTGATAGTGAAGACAGTGTGCATTTCGCCTTCTTCACATTGGTGCACGTGACTGAAGGTTTCGGTTGTTGTATCCTGGGAGGTCAGTTGCATGTGAAGAACCGAGCACCAACGGGGGCAATAAGACTTTAAGGAGATTGCGTAGCAAACCTCAACCAAAACTCGGTTTCGTATTTCTTCCCTTCCCTTATTCACTTTCTGTTAAATTGTTGATTTAACTGAACGTGAATTGTTATTGGACTCTGAAGGTATGTTTACTGCTCTGATTATTACGACATTGATATTGTTGAAGAAGAAATTAATTTACTTATATATATTTACTGCTCTGTGTGTTATCAGAATGATTATTGATTATTGCACGGTTCCTGTTTGTTACAGATAATTCCAACAATCTTAAAGTCTTATTCTAAAAACAAACAGGTTCTATGCATGACTGTGTATGTAACTGACGGGTAGCCTGAATGTGTTAAATTATTTATTTCAGTGACACGCATGCTACTGCTTAGTGTTAAGATATGTACACGTTGCTCTGTGTGATTGTGAACTAATTTCATGGATATGGATGAATGGTTTAGATGCTTTGTCTAACAAATCATGGCTGTCTTTGTGTTATCTGATTTGTCTTTTAGCTGCTAAAAACATGTGATAGGATTCCGTAACCAAGCCACACATATATTGTTTGCCTAGAAATCCGTACTGTTTGTTGAAACATTATCTACTTGCATGTCAATATTGTTGCTAATCTTTATGTTACATGACACCGGTGTCACGTTGAGTATGTTATTCCGATGATTAACTGCTTATTAATATTTGAGTATGGTGGTGCAAATTTATTTTGTGCACTGACTTTATTTATTTAAGTTTATTTATGTGTACTAACCTGATTTGTTTATGTGTAGACAATGAGTTCTGATAATCAAAATGTGAATATGAATGTGGCGGTTGACCAACAAGCTCTGACTGATGCGAGTACTGGAGTTGTTGATCAGACTGCTGCTGTGACTGTTGGAGTACAGCAGACTCCTGTGGGGGTACATGCCTCTATGGTCGCTGCTGTTACTGCCGGAGCTCAGCAAGCTTCTGGAGTATCCGTCGGAATGCAACAGAATGTTGCTACGACAGCTGCTGCCTTTGG
>JAWWMW010075419.1:0-13622 GCA_035048345.1 Echeveria elegans
GCTGACATCTTCACGAAGGGCCTCCACTTCGATTCGTTATCTCGTCTTTCATCCAAGCTCAACGTGTGCAATTTACTACTCACGCTGAGCTTGCGGGGGGGTGTTGAGAGTTCCGCTCCTGCTTCGACTGACGATGACGATGGTTGTGCCCAAATCCCTAATTGTGACACACATACAAGTTATGCAAATAACCCATTCTCCAAGGACTACTCTGTAATTTGACCATAATCCGATTATGCAAATAACCTAAATTTGGAGGACTGGTTTCATGATTTTGAGACACTTTTTTGGGCACTGCAATATCTGCGTTTAGGGGACAGCAACAACACTTTGGGGGAATGAAACAATGATCATAGGAATCTAAAACATTTCTTTTCTGTTACTACTAATACCAGTTTGTAATTCTCTTCAAATCAACTTTATAAGATACAAAAGATTGTTCATATGGTTCTCAGTTTTACAAGCTATCAACTGAGTTCTTTTGCAAACTCAATTCCTGAGTTCAACACAACATATATATAATTAAGCGCAAATCTCAAACTATAATATCGCAATCACAATCACAATCCCCCAGACTGAAGAAGGGTTTAGCTACTAAAACACATTGTCATTGAATAATAAAATTGAGTTGATGAAGAGAATGAGTACAGAACACTAACAAAAATCAGCCGTGAGCGTTTGTTGAAAATCAGTCGGGAAGAAGAGGGTTGGGCGGACGGAGGTGCCACTCACTCCGTCCTCATTGTGTGTGTATGAACCCTGGCCCTAGCTTCTTATTTATAATGATGAGCTGACTTGTTGAAGAAGCAAAGCCTTTTAAGCATTTCGGGCCCAATTTCTAAATTCGGAGTTGCACTGACTTATAACTTCTAGCTCAGTTTCGACCCTCTTCGGCTTGGAATCTGACTTTGATGTAAACTAGAGATTTGTAGCCCTTTGCGTCAGCTTTCAAACGCACTTTGTTTCGTTTCAAACGGACTAGTGATACGCCTTTTAGAGGCTTACAAAATAGAAAAGGTCTTTTCACCCGATACGGTACGCGGACACTTCTTGAATTTCGGTACACGGACCTCTTGGCAATTTTGAAAATTATGTTAAGGTCCACGTAGTAAATTCAAACGATGCCGTGTGGTCCTCTGAGCTCTCTCGCGACATCTTCTGACTTCTTGCTCCTTTTTGACCATCTTAACATCTGAATCATTCTTCATGGCCAACATATGTTGCCTTTATCCTCAATCAATGCCAAAACAATGCTTTTAAGCTCTGTTTCTTTTCTAGCTGTTCTCGTACACCTGAAAATGTAAAATTATATGAAACGAGTAATTTTGAATATACAAATGCACTAAAACACATGGATTAAATCATTAGATGAGCGTATAAATACGGCTCATCGACGTTGCCTCTGAACCCCCTTTGTAAACCCGACCCCACGCCAGGAATTTTCTGGCTCCGCCTCTGAACGATCCTCTAATTTTTTTTTTAATCTTATTGAAAATGTCAAAAACATGAGAACATTATGTTATTGTTTTGGGAATTGCTTTAAGTGAAATCAATTTTAAAGAGTCATTAAAGTGGTGAGCAACTAGTTGGCAAAGTGATTATGGGTTGACAATTGTTAAATGTATGAGACGTCCCGTGTTTTTTTATGTATCGATAGCTTATGGTTGCGAGTTTATTATTAGATGAAATAGATTTAGTTGATTTCATGATTTTACGATGCCAAACTTTGAAGCCACGAGCCCACGACAAACGCAACAAATCTCACCAAATTATATTAGGTTTCATAATTTTACATATTTATTTGATGCCCTATGAGTACATTTTATTTAAAGTTTCATTTAATTTTTTTGTTGATAGGCAGATACATCTAATACAATAAAATCTTAGCCAATCTAGTTATCGTCCAGTACATAATTAATATCTGGCGCACTAGTTATCTTCAATCGGCAACTCTTCACCAAAAATTCGAAGTCGGTAGTAGGACATCAATCGGCAACACTTCATCAGAAGGTCGACGTCAACACACAACTTCCATGCCAAATGCGAAAGAATAAAGGCCTCCTCGCACAAAGGTGTGAGAAATGAAAAACCCTCCATAAAAAAATAAAAACTCTCAAAAAATGTGAGTAAATTATGGTGGAGTCAGGTTCGAACCCCTGATCTTTTGAAGTCATGACTGATTCCCCAACGAATGGCCACCACCACACTAACAAAAGGTCCATTTAATTTATACAGCAATTTTGGAGTTTTTGTTAAACACATTCAATTGCAACAATCCAACAAACTTTTAGAAATCTCATTCAAAAAGTAGTCCCCTTTTTCCTCATCCCACTAAGTTACCGTAAGTCCATGGTTGCGCATCCATTCAGGGATAGACACAAGTTGGCAGCTCACGCAAAAGAAGAGATTCACAAATGCAAAATTCCAAGGTCGTTAAAATCCTAGAATCTACTAGGTTAATAAGGATGCAATTGTTGGAAGAGATAAAACTCACGAATATCATTGAGTGTAAAATTATCGAATTTTAAAACAAAAGTATATAAATATTAAAAATTGAAAAAATTAACTGATTGTTGACTTGTTTAACAATTTATTGGGGCATGTATGGACACGTCCCCTCTGATTTTTGATGGAACAAACACTTATCTAACTTTGCTACTTAGTGTGTATGAAAATAATCACGCAACCACGCAGGAATGGAAAGAGGAAACCATTCTTGACATATGTGGAGCATCGCGAGAGAAGGAATGGAGGACCCTTCCTTAGGTAGTGTTGCTAACGGCATCATGACGCGGCGAAATAATATTCCTATATATTGTCTACTTAGAAAGTTTCCCTAGAGTTTTTGAAACTTGATATGAACGAATATATTGGTAACATCGGCTATTGACTTATTTCCTTAAAAGATAACTCTCCAATATCAATATTATATTTAGAATATCTTTAATATATTTTTTATATTTTGTTCTTGTCTAGGATACGAGATATTACTTGAAAAGGAAATAAGGAAATCGTACCCGAACACTATATAAGAACTTCACCTTCTACAACCTAGACGTCGGTCATTCTTGGGAAAGTTTGTCTGTATTTCGTGCGAGTTCTATGTGTGTGCCCTTCGTGGAGGGTATATCGCCTGTATTTGCGTGTAAGGAGTCTGTACTACTTCCAGAGGACGTGGGCAAAGCGAATGCGAGTCTTGGTTGTTTCGGGGTTATTTATGAAGAAGATAAAAGGGGTAGGGTTAGACTAAACTGTGTGTTTGATATAAACTGACTTTTAAAAGAATTGGATTTGGCTTCCCCCGGGCCAAGAATACTTGATGGTGGCCATACCATGTCTCGAGAGCTTTAGACATCCGAGCGCCTACTGGTCGGGAGCTGTTCTCGCTCTTCTGATGAGCCTATGGAGGGCAAAACTAGTAAATCAATATAGAGGAAGGATTCGAGGAAAGTGGTCGAGAACTCATCACTGTTTGGGTGCTAATCAACCTTACCAGTTTGTATGTGGAAAGTATATCATGAATAACAATGAAGATTTCTGTTTAAATCCTCCAGTGTACGTTGGAAGGTAGTGTTTTTTCCTAGTTCAAAGGGCTTTCACTATAATTCCATGAGTACTTGTTCTTACTTTACTTTTCTGCAGTATTTATTACTACCGTTGTGAATCTGAACTCAGAGACAGGTCTACAGTCACCCTGAGTAAGTTAAGCTAACGTATAATGACCCAACAATTGGTATCAGAGCCCAGCTCTAGACCGTATTAGCCTTGAAGGAAAAATGAGATCAAATAGAGACTTGTTCTGGAATTCGTCGATCCTCAAGGCGGGCGAATATAACTGGTGGGCTAGGGAGATGACTCATCATGTAGGCTCGCTAGTTGGACAAGTGTGGAGAATCATTGAGCATGGACCGTACAAGATTCTCGACAAGTCAAACACTCCAAAGGATAAGAAGAAGGAGGACTACAATGATAAGGATCACAAATCCTTGAAAAGAAAAGTATGGCAACCAAGGTACTAATCCAGCCTTTATCCGACGAGGATGCTAAGATAGTTGTAATCTACGTGTGAGTTAAAAAGATGTAGGAAGCTCTTAAGAGACAATATGGAGGAAATTTAGACATCCAAAGGAAGCAAATTCTTGCCGGCATCAAGGATTATGATAGGGTTGTACAAGCAAAGAACGAGTCCCTTGAAGAATTACACGCTAGGTTCAAAGGTTATGTTGGAAAATACACGTTCTGTGAGAAAATTACCCAGTGTGGAAGGTTACTCACCAATTCCCACAGGCTCTGAACTGCGATTGGGATGTCATTGCAATCGCTTTTCCTGGTAAGAAGAAGTGAGGAGCAGCTTCTAGTGCATACACAGGGCCAACACAGCCGTATAACTAGAAACATGAACTGGTTTACCTCACTTCAGCAACATACCAAAGGGAATATGTCCTTCGGTAACGGTTGAAACTTTTTTGGGTTAGGTACGGTATGTATTTGTGATGATATCAAAGTTGATAGTGTGAATATAGTAGACAAATTTGGATTTGATCTATTGAGCGTCTTTTAATTATGCAAAAAAATGAAGTCTTTTTTACTGCTGATGCATGTGTGAATGAGTGTATAAATATAGGAAATGTGATTCTAAAAGGCGTGATTAGTAAAAGGATGTGCGGGGGATATTAGTCTTTTCTATTATTTTAGGAAGAGTCCACACCAAGTGAGAAGATTACAAAGGAAAAACGTGTGAGGAAATCGACGTTTCACCTCAAGATCCTCCAGAATGTACTGGGACAAACCCATGGGGAACTAATCAGGAAGATCCCAACGAAGAAGAATAAGTTCCTGGTGACCTTCCTGAGGAAACTGTCTGAAAGGATGAACACACTCACGAAGTCAATCAAACTCTCTAAAGAGGAATGAGTGACTCCCTTCTCAAATAGACCTCATATTATGTCAGTAACAGTTTATGTGCCTATTTTCACGAAAATCCCAGAGAAACACTCCTAAAGGAGATAGCTTGGATTTAATTGGTTATTGACATGACTTTGCAGGAAACAAACTCGGCAGAAAGTCAACCTCTGGAATGGTTCAATTCCTCGGGTCAAGTCTTGTTCGTGGGGATCAAAGAACCAAAACTCAGTATCCCTCTCAACGGCAGAGGTGGAGTACACTGCCGTTGCTGTCTACTGCACACAACTCTTATGGTTAAAACAGCAATTGCGTGATTTCGGTATCTCTGTATCTTATATTCTTATCTTATGATAATACTAGTGCTATAAATATATCGAAAAATCTTGTACATCACTTATCAGTGTTAAATTGGTCTATTATTTAGACATTTATTTGCTTACATTCTTCACATTCATAGTATGAAAGTGATCGTATTCTCATGTTGTTATTTCATGGATAAAATACACTTTCCAATAGTTCTGAAGGCCAAAAACAGAAGGTCTTGGTCAAGTCGTAATCGTTCAATGCAAGGTCAAAGTCAACAGGAGCAGTCTGAAAGTCAAGCTCGGTCGAGCTGAGTCCTACTCGACCGAGTAGAGCCCAAATGCATAGGACAAAAAGGGGCTACTTACTCGACCGAGCAAAAGAGTAATTCGATTGAGTAAATCAATAACAAAGAACAGAAGGCATCAACTCGACCGAGTAACCAACCTACTCGACCGAGCAAAATATGTACTCGACCAGAACTGTTACTCGATCAGAAAAGGAATCTCGTGACAATCAAAAGACTCATAAACTCGACAGTAAAGAAGTTTTAAAAGGAGATTTATGAGAAAATACCAAGGGACTTGGAGCTTTATAGAGAGAATGAGAAGTCAATGGAGGGCAATAATGGGTGGCATTGAAAGGTTTGGAATTCCATCATCATGGATGGAAACCAAAAGATTTCTAACACCACTATAAAAGAAGAACCACGTGAAGGAGAAAGTGTGCATCTTGTTTGCCCTTGCGCCGAAGTCAAGCCACCAAAAATCCAGAAATCTGTATTGTTATTTTACTCCATCGGTTCCCTGATTTTGTCCGATTTGTTACTTGAGCAAGTACTCGACCGTGAGGAAGAAGTATTACACAACACCATGAAGACCAATTTACTGAGTATTTCTAAACTCAATCTTGTTTTTACATTTCATTTTAATCATGTAATGTTCCCCCATTCAAGATGAGTGAGTAGTTTTGTTGATGACAAGGGTCTAACGGATCCTTGAAACTCATGAATGATTGAATACTTTTTACATACACATCTTATGAGTGTCTTTTTGGTTAAAATAAATTTACTTCACTTAGTAATATTTAGTTTCTAACATTTAAGTAGGAGAAGGGATGTCGCAAGGAACCTTCACAAAGCATGAAACTTTTTATATAGTTTCTAATCTTTAATCCGATGAAGGGAACTCGTAAGGAACCTTCACAAAACATGAAACTAGGTCTAGCCCCTTTATTTTGGAAATAATATCTGCAAATTAGTTTAGGCAAATTTGCTAACTTATGAACTGAAGTCCAGTTCGCCATTTAATCCATATATTTGATAATTCATTCATTGAAATTCATGAGTATCATTGGTGATGTTTAACCTTAGTCATCTTTTCCTTTGAATTGATTCACATCACCTACCACTAACTGAATTTAGAACCCCCTTAAAAACCCATAGAATTGTTTAGTCGATAATTTAACATAATAAACCTAAGTTTCCCACTGTTCCCTTGGGTCGACACTAGGTCAGCCCTAGTCTTTATAAATTTCTTTTGACTTGTGTAATACCACCACTTTTTTGCACGTCAAAATGGCACCGTTGCTGGGGAACAATTTTTAAACTTCTTTAATTTTGTGTGAAGTTTACTTGTGGAATTTTTGTTCTAAAACTTGTTAGCTTAAAACATATTTGACTCTTTTATAGGTGTTTGAATGCACACAAGGGCAAAAGAAAATAAGAAAGACAAGACGAACCCAAGCTCCAGTTCAACACAACCTTCTTCTGCATCGATTAGAAAACAAGTTTGTGCAACAAACAATTCACCACCCATGTTAATAAATGTACCAGTTCAAATGGAACACTAACTCATCCATGATTTGGTGATCATTTAACAAGGAAATCAAGGAAATCAGCAAGCTTGCCCTAGGGGAGCTACAGGCCAAAGACAATGAGCCAATATGGAAAGACTCGTAGGAGATTACATAATCTCAACCATTGAAAATCATGATTTACTAATCTATATTCCCAAGGGCGAGGGATATGACTTTGATATCAAAGGAAATATCATACACATGATCAAGAACGATCCATTCGATGGATATGGTAATCGTCATTATCTTTTGATTAATTTTATGAAATTATGTCGTATTTACAAAATACAGGGGTACTGCAAGAATTCGTGTACATGAAGCTCTTTCCATTATCTTTAATGGACAAAGTAAAAGATTGGTTACTGACACGCGTCATCGAACGCGTCAAATTGATTATTTTCCTACAAGCAACTAGTACAGCAGGAAGCAGGGTCGATCCCACGAGGAATTGGCTAGCGAAGTGAATTCCTTGTAAACAACTAAAAACTGGGGGGTTTTGAGAATGGTAATAACACAAAGTAGGACAAGAATACAGATTTATTATTAATAATACGAGCAAACACAGTTCAAGATAAATACTTGTTATTTACTATTTATCATCGATATAAAATCATGCAATTTATATTATCTAATAACTCTAACACATTCCGGAAAAGGTATCATGCGTATGGCTTCTAATGTCGTTCTACACCGGGCAAACGTGAATGAAAAATCAAGCGAGTTATATTAATGGGCAAACATTAATGCTCAATCTCTAATTGTTCTACTTATTTTTACTGCAAAGTATCAAATAAGTCAAATATAGAATCAACTATCACAAGATAAATCACAGGAAAATACTAAATGATCTCATCAAGCCAGAATCATAATAATATGCATAAGAATTGATGCAAGACAATGTAATTGAAATTAAGAATGCATCTCAAAACAGTTTATCACAAGCTTGTGTCTCGAACCGCGACTATGTATTTAGCTACTCATAACAGTAACAAAATACATCATCTAATCTAACAAAATTGACCGGCTGACATGTGATGTGGGCTCTGGCTTCTTCCTGCAGCCCTGTCTCTTTTGTTTTGTCTGATTTCTTTGTGTATAAACCCTAGTTCTAGCTTCCTGTTTATAGTGGTGTGCCGGGCCTTTTTAGGATTTTGGTCATGAATTTCTAATTTTGAAACTACACTGAAACGTATCTTCTAGCCTTGTTTCGGCACTCTTGGAATTGGAATCTGAATTTGGTGTAAACTAAATATTTGTAGTTCTATAACCGTATCTCAAAATAGTTTGTCGTAAGAGTGTGTCTCAAACTGTAACTATGTATTTAGCTACTCGTAACAATAACGAAATACATCATCTAAATTAATAATAAAAAAGAATGAGGAGGAATCAAAACGAATGATGTCTGACGAGCTGCAGCTCTCTGCTTCTTTTATCTGTTGCTTTGCGTCTGAGTTTGAATAATGAATTATTTGCTGCCCCCAAACCCTAAAATCAAGCTATTTATTTATAATAATGTGCTGATTTGGCGAGGAAGAAAGGCTTTTTGGAAATTTGGGTTCGAGTTTCTAGTTTCGGATACTGCACTAACCTGTATCTTCCAACACAGTTTTGGCCCTCTTAAACTTGCAATCTGAATTTAAATAAGCTAGAGAGTTTTAGTTCTTTGAGTCGGCTTTCGAACGACTTTTGTTTCGTCTCAATCGGATCAACGACGCATCTTTTAAAAGCTTCTAAAGCACAAAAGGTCATGATGTCCTTATACTCAATTAATGCCAAAACAATGCTTTTAAGTGCCATTTCTCATCTAGCTGTTTTTGCACACCTGAAATGCAAAACTAAACAAATCAATTAATTATGAATATACAAATACACTAAAAAAAACATGGGTTAAAACCATTAGATGAGCGTATAAATATGACTCGTCAGTTATAAAGCCATGAGCCAAACTCATCCCGAACATGGGAAGAGTTAGCTCAAGCTTTTGTTAAACAATACTTTTCACCGGCTAAAGTCAAGAAGATTCGGGACAAAATTAGTAAGTTTGTCCAATTTGAGAACGAATCATTCTATGAAGCTTACAAAAGATTATGGGGCTTGTTGCGTGATTGTCTGCACCATGGATTCAACAAGTGGGAGTTGTTGTCCGCGTTCTACGATGAGATGTGCGAGAATGGTAGAGCATGAATGGACCAAGTAAGAGGAGGAGGTATTATGGTGTTAACTCCCACAGAAGGATTCAACATAGTTGAAAACATAGCTAGAAACAACCATCAATGGGGAGGAGAATGCAACAATCTAAAGAAAAAACGAGAACGACGCTAGGTGAAAGCCAGTCACAAAGGAGGACTTAGACGATCTTGCAAAGACCTTGAAAGCTTTTGCGAAATCAGCTTGAGGCATGCATCCCAATAAAAGAAGAGAACAACTGGCGGTTTATGAGGTGAGTGAACTGAACGAGGATGCATACGACTCGAGAGGAGATGATGTTAATGAACTACATAGCTCGAGGACGAGAATGCCCGTATGTGCCACCTCCAATGCAACAAAGAGAAGTTAAGTTTTATCCTGATACGAAACCTTCAACTTCAAATTAAACTAACTCTTGGAATCAATACAACAATTTCCAAAATCAAACAAGGACCCAATATCAAGAAGGTAATCAGTCAATAGGACAATATTACAACAATCAAACACACAATTCAAGGCAAGAAATAAGAGGAGAGAGGACCATCACTAGCACAACTAATGACGCAAATGATAGCAACACAAGCTCAACAAAGCAAGGTCATTCAGTATTTGACATCCGAGCTACAACAAGAAAGAGCAGCCTGAAAAATGCTAGAAACACAACTTGCTCAACAAGCATCAAGCTATCTAAGGAATCCTGGAAAATTACTTCGCAACCCGACGTACGATCGCAGTGTTAACGCAATTACACTAATGAAGGTGAAAGTACTCGAGGAGCCAAAGGGAAATGAGTGAACCTCAGCCAAATAGGTCGAGTAGATTGAGAGAGATGAGCAGCCCGAGCAAGAAAGGGAAAATGAGATAGAGGACGAGGAAGACCCACATGTAGCTCAACCAATTTATATACCTCTCATTCCTTTTCTGCAGCGTAAAATTAAGGTCAAAGAGAATGTTAGCTTTAAGAGATTTCCTGACATTTAGGCAAAGTTGCACGTGACCATTCAATTACCTGAGGTAACATCACAGATGCCTACCTATGCTAAATTTCTTAAAGATATTACTACACATTGGCATGAGTTAAAAAAATATTGATCACATTGCCTTAGATGCTAACTGTAATGCAGTCATACAACATAACATGCCTATAAAAGTTAAAGACTATGGTTCATTTACTATACCTATTTCGGTAGGAGATGTAGACATCGAAGATGCATTATGTGATTCAGGAGCAGGAATTTCAATCATGCCATACATTTTGTATCAGAAATTGAATGTATGCACATTAGCAGAAACATCTATTGTCCATAGACTAGCTGATAGGTCTAAAAGAGTCCCAGTAAAAGTTCTAGAAGATGTGCCTGTTAAGATAGGAAATTCCTATATTCTTATGGGTTTTTCTGTGCTTGAAATGGATGATAAGCCACATGCCGAGATATCTCATACTAGGTAGAATATTTTTGAACACTGTAAAAGCATTAATAAATTGCAATGATGGTTTTGTTGAATCAAATCTAGAGCACGAGAAAAAAAGTTTTATCTGACTAAAATGTTAAGATCACCCACATGCTATATGGATTGAGATCTGGTTGATAAAGATTATGAGTTTGATGATGATGGATGTGCCAATGCTTGTGAACTAACCCCTGTTGAAAGCTTGGACTTATTTGATCAAACTTAAGAAAGGAAAGCACGCCATTCGGGAAGAGATTCTAGCAAAGGACTTCTCGAATGTGTTTCTTTCAAAAGACACGGCTACATTCTTGTCAGGACAGTAATCTAGGCATGTGAGTTATGAAATTTTGAATTGAATTCGTAAGATATGTTAGATAATTAGAATATAGATAAAAACCTAAGCGTGGGGTTGAGAAAGCGTGAATTGGCCTAGTATAACTTTACTCAACCAAACTGAACGACAGACGCTATATATTCGGTCGATCAAACCACCAATCGACCAAATTACGCAAAAGAGCACCATGAGCAGACGAGGGATACTCGATCGAGTAAACATTTCACTCGACCGAGTCACGATATGCAATTACACATATGTCGTCGAGTAATGTTTTACTCGACCGAACGAAAGAGGAGCTCACAAACATAGAGCACCTATTTGACCGAGTGAACACATTCAGTCGACCGAGTTGGTTGTTAATCAGTCCCCCGATATTAGACAAACGTACCCCTACTTGGTAAAGGTGACTAGCTACTCGACCGAGCAACGCTTAGTATAAAAGTATTAGAACACGTGAATTTCACGTGCGCTACGCCCTAACTCCCTTTCACTCAAATCCACCAACTACTGATCATTGTTCTTCACATCCCGTTCGATTCCATCTTCCAAAATCCAAGAGTTCAAGCCAAACCCGACCTTGTCTAGCCCAATTCAAAGGCGAGAACAACAAAAAAAGCATACAACACCCTTAGATGCTTGGATCTACATACCGTGGAGATGGTACAACCCTAACCCTCCCATTTATACTGGCTACGGTGGAGCACGGAAAACATTGGAGCCATTTGATGATGGACGAACCGGCCAAGCATGTGGTAAGCTCTGTTGCTCCCGACGAAGCTACCATAGTTCATTTAAGCTATCAAAGGCAACCAATCGATTGGTTACACGTCATGGCGGAGCTTTTCAAGAAGATGTGTAAACCTAAGGGACAAAGCTAAGGCTCTAGGAGGGGTCTCTATTATCGTCAGCTGGCACGCTTTGAAACGGTTCAAAGTTGAATGCCCCTATGATGATTTTAGAGCATTAGACGATATTTGACTCGTCAGAATACAACTCTACGACTCCAAGGCAAAGGAATGGGTTTACAAACATGTACTTCACATGAGAGCATCGCGTAAAGGAAAGGAACCAATGGAGTCATCATGATAAGAGCGTAACCGAGTGCTCAAGCTATCATCTGTCTCGCGTCTTTTCGCCTGTTTAGCCTCTATTTCCTAACTTCCTAAATTCTTAGTTTGTATAGCTCTTTCCTAACTTTGAACTTGATGTTTTTAAATTCGTAGTATTTAAACTTACGTTTAAATTTCTTTTGACTTCAAAACTCCCGTTGGTCGAGCACCATTAAAACTGTGATTCTGTGGTCCAGTACCTAGGTTACTCGACCAAATTCCTTCTGCTCGACCACCTGCACTCGAGTACTCTTTTTTTAAAAGCCAACTCGATCGAGTAAACGAGTTACTCGACAAAACCTCTCTTTACTCGATTGCAATTAAATCTCATCTTAAAATTAGATTCAAATCCTGATTTACTACCCTATTTTTTTTCGATAGTGGGTAACACGGATACAATAATCGTACATGATGTATTTACATCAAGTACCTAAAAATCAATTACAGCACAGGTCTCGAAATGGACACCAATATCCAATAATAAACATTAAAATCTAATGTTTAAATACCCAAAACAGACGCTTCGACTTCTGTGCAGCCACTTCAGCCAAACGCCACCACAAAGGAGCAAAAGAAGCAAAAGAAGCATCTGACGCCTCAACTTCCAAGCCACTTCAGCCCCAACCAACCATAACCCGGAAAACGAACAAACCAAACCGCCGGCGACCCAAAGGGACACCATCCGACCACAAAGCCACCAAGTCCGCCCCGACACCACTGCGACATCCAGCCACGACGCAAGAACCAAAACAAAAGTCCACTCACCTTCAGATCGGAGCGAACGGAGCGAAATCGTTGCAGTCTTGCATACCCCCCATGCGAGGAACCACCTCTACCACAACCATCGGATCTGAACACCAACAATCAACAGCCGGACCTGAGCACCAACACTCCCAAAACGAGGCAGAGCTGGACCCGTAACAACAGCACCACCGACCGTACTTCAACTCTAAAAACGCCGCAAAACACATCCACTTTAAAACGGGTGTGGGGCTGAGCAAAGGGCTGGATGATGAAAGATACGCCAGAAACACATACACCAAATAACACAAGATAAAACAAGAATATAAAACCTCTCATAAGGATGAACCTTAGAGAGAAATAACAAACCTCTCATAAGGATGAACCTTAGAGAGAAATACAAAACCTCACCTAAAACGGAGTTTAGAGAGGAATACATGTGGAATGGAATGAAATTAGCTATAGAAAATTCCTAGGGGTAGAGGAGATTGAGTAACCTCCGTGGAGGAGACTCCTCCACCCCCAAGAGGATGATGGATTTTTGGAGAGTTTTTGAAAGTTGGGTAGATTTACTACCCTATTTGAATTTCAAAATCACGGCAATGAATATACTCATTTATTATGGAATATTCAATGTCTAAATTTGAAATTCCATCTTTATTTTTCCACACACCTCAAATCTATAAAGTTCGGAAACAAAGAACTACTTGGTCGAGTAAATTCCCAACTCG
>JAWWMW010075440.1:0-13620 GCA_035048345.1 Echeveria elegans
ATATTTGCCCCATTTTTAATTTAAATATCATTTAATATTATGATTTAATCTGAGACGTAAGATGAATCAAATGAATGGACATGATCTTTTTCTACTTTTTATTTTAAACACCCCTTTTTATTTGATCCACTCCCAATTTAGAAATATCGACTATTTAGTTTTTAGGAAACGAATTTCTTTTCTTCTGAATATTGATTTATAATGTTGCTTTCCTTGTTTCATTAGGAATATAGGGTCACGGATATGGAAATTTACAAAGTTCCCAAAAAATAGAAATCATCCGTTTAAAAAATTATTTACAGAAAATAAGGCACTTGAGATTTGAGGTTTTTAACTGATCCTTTATCGTATATATAAATCAAATCCCTCAAAAAAAATTCATTTTTTTTCTGAATAATAAGATATTGACTCACATTTTGCTTTTAATATGTCTGGATGTTTTTTTCTCGATTCATCTGTATGAAAATTGATTTCAAGTTTCTAGCATATTTCGATTTAAACTCGTCTCATTTACGACGCAAAACACAAATGTCATGACTAAATGTAATCGATATCTATTCTTATAAATAAATATAGCAAAACGGACCTAAAAACCAAACGTAAAAAGACATAATTACCCTTCATTAAACAAATAAAATGACTAAAATATCCATTACCCATTAAACTTCCTAAGCCCATACTTGAATCTTCAAACTTCAAATACCATAAAATAATATAAAAAAATTAAAAAATTAAAAAAAACATTAAAATAAAAAAAGTAATCAAGTGGAGACACGAAAAAAATATAAGCAAAAGTCGTATAAAATAAAACATAAAAAATTTAAAAATAAACATTAAAATAAAAAATTATGCGGAAAAGATTTCACACTTAGGGAGAATCGAATGGAAATACGAAAAAAATTCTGTCGGGATGACGGACGGTACGCTAGTATATAATAGTTTATCAATCCACCACCACACATTAGTCAACCGTATTTTCTCTCTCTAGATCACTAATTTCGTCGCTAAAGGCCACACCCCCAAACACACATGGTCAAATAGAGTTTTTTAAAAATACCCCTCCCCTCTATCCATTATTACACACAATGTCATCCAATCCGTATTTCATCATATTTGAACAGATTTATTTCAAAACAAATCTATATAATAAAAAATAAAAAATAAAAGTTACTAGTGTAAAGGGAATTGTTGAAAACTTGATGACATCGAATGAATACACGAAAAATTTGAAAATGGAAAAATAAAAATAAAAAATGGATCGAAAAACTTTGGATTTTAATCACACGGGTCCAGCCCGCTCCATTAAAAATTAAATAAATTTACACACAATACATGGGTTCGGCCTGACCCAAAAATTAAAAGTTTTATTTTACACAGATCACACGGGCCTAAAAATTGGTCGATCGAATCACGCACGTGTTGACCGGTACGACTGCGCATTTGGGACGATGCTTCCCGTCGGGACGACGGGCGACACGCTAGTTATCCTATAGCGACGAAAATCAAGGCTTTATCGACGAATTTTGTGTGTGGATATTTGTGTGTTGAGGATGATATTCTATTATTATAGTAAATGATGATATCACTCTTGTCCCTCGTCGAGCTGCTTTTCTGGTTTTCAATGATGATAGCAACCTCTCTTATGAATGATGATTCTTCATTTGCGCTTTCTTTACGTTGTTTTATTTTTGTGGGATGGGAATACCCATACACGATCCTCTGTTTTGGTGTTGAGGGAATGCCTAGGCTAGGAGTGACTATCCTTCTTGAAGGCGAGGAGAGGCTGTAAACATATTCATACCTGCATAGTGTGTCAGTTGGGATCTGTGTGTCTCCATTGTACCTCCTTTTGTGGTGAAGATGCAATGATGGACTTAGGGAAGACAGATAGTGGCGATTGTTGTTTTGCTAATAAATTTATTTTTGAGCTATTTATTAAAGATTTAAAAGATTTCGGAGGAGAGCGGATCGACATATCATGATAGTGGCGGCGAAGTGGGCTGATGCCTCGAGTTTGGAGCCCCTACAACTCTCTATATCGTAAGAACAAAAATTATCTTTTATTTAGCAGAAGGCGTTGATGAATTATTTTTGTTACAAAATAACTAGATAAACTGATTTGTTTCATTTGTAATTGTCTATACGATATTAATTATTCATTTTTGAATAAAATGTTTTCTCATTAATTATATATAAAAGCAAAATTTACTCCCTCTGTCCTCTTTTGTTCTTCGTACTTTCCTATTTGAATGTCCCCTAAAGTTCTTCGTATTTCCTTTTATGATAATTAATTCACTCTCACAATACACTCTATTTCCTACTTTATCTTTCTCTTACTTACTTTTATCTTATTTTTACTCTCACACTCTCATTATTCCTTAATTAACATGTCATCAATCCCAAATAGGTAGATCAAAAGGGAAGGGAATACTAAATTGAGTTTAGATTTTTGTCTGCAGCGCGCATATAGGAATTAGTCGAACTGCATCGGAATTCGCGACAGTCAAAAAAAAAATCCCCAAGTTGCGTGTTCATCTGAACCACGTTTGAGTTGACCATCCAACCGCCAGCTGCAGCTGCAGCACGCACCTTTGATCCGTTCTTCCGCTGCTCAATATATCTACGCTTCTCTATGCTCGACACTGAGCATCAACAGCCTCTCATGGCACCACAACAACAACGACACCCTCTCGACAACAACGATCCCTTCTCCCATTCCAATCGCTATCACGACGCTGGCGCCGCCTTCGTTCTCCAATCCAAAGGTACCTCCTTTTTGTTTGTTGTTGTTGGATACTTGGATTAGTGTTTGATTGGATTAGGGTTTGGATTTTGATTGAATTTTGAAGTGCAGGTGAATGGTGGCATGCTGGATTTCATCTCACAACAGCAATTGTGGGACCCACTATTCTAACCTTACCGTACGCTTTTCGAGGGTTGGGATGGGGATTTGGTCTGTTTTGCTTGACAATTATGGGGCTTGTGACTTTTTATGCTTACTCGTTAATGTCCATGGTTCTCGACCATTGTGAGAAATCCGGACGGAGACATATCAGGTTTCGTGAACTCGCTGCTGATATCCTTGGTTAGTATTATCTCATCGTTGTTGCTTGGCATAGTTATTTGTTGGATTCTTGATACGAAAAAAAGAAGTTTGTATCGTGAATTGAACAGCTTTCTTATTTAGTTTTTTTGCTTTATAGGATCGGGATGGATGTTCTATTTTGTTGTGTTTATCCAGACTGCCATAAACACCGGTATTGGAATAGGAGCTATTTTGCTTGCTGGAGAGTGCCTTAAGGTATTGGATCACAAACCATGATTAAATGATTATGCACATAGTTTTTTGTTTAAAATGGTCAAGGGAGCGAGCATCAAAGCCTAGTGTGCATTTTTTATACATCCCAACATGCAATTTTAACTGTTTTATATTCTCATTGACTTTGAATCAATCTAGTCCAGCTATTTGACATCATCTTTGACCTGCAACGGGTATAGATCATGTGGCCAATACTATTTTCGTGAAACACTTAAAGTGTATGTTTGGTTATAGTTTAAGAAAATCTTGCAATATGATGAAAGTATCTAAATCTTTAGTGTCAATTGCAAAGAAGAGAAAATAGACTATAAGGTTGGGGTTCTATGTGATAGCTTGGATGCATCCTTTTGAATAATAATGATTGTTCTTCTTTCTAATTTTAGATCATGTATTCGGATCTTTTCCCAAATGGTTCTTTGAAGTTGTATCATTTCATAGCAATGGTGACGTTAGTTATGATTGTTCTCTCCCAACTTCCGAGTTTTCATTCTCTCCGGCATATCAATTCGGTCTCTCTTTTGCTCAGTTTAGGATACACATTTTTGGTTGTTGGTGCCTGCATAGTCGCAGGTATGATGACTTCAGTTGTCGATTCATTCCATATGCTTTCACTTTAAAGGTTTTAAGTGATGTGGATCTTGACACTTCATTCATATGGTTTTTTAGGCACTTCAAAGAATGCCCCTCCTAGAGATTATGCTTTAGAAAGTTCCAAATCGGCAAGGGTTTTCAATGCCTTCACGTCCATCTCCATAATAGCCGCTATATTTGGGAATGGAATCCTTCCTGAGATCCAGGTAATGTCTATCGAACCAAGCCTATCTTTTCATGTCAATTATGATGCCGATATAATCATGGATTCAAATTCTCTAGCCTTTTTCATTACCAAGTTTCTGTCCCTACGAGTAATTTTTGGTGAAATCCGTTACTTTAGTTGTTCACAGATATGTAGATATTCTTGAGGTTGAAATGTATATGTGATTTTGGTTTGCCAATACTTTTAGGCTACTCTAGCACCCCCAGCCGTTGGGAAGATGATGAAGGGTCTTCTAATGTGCTATGCAGTAATTGTGGTCACATTCTACTCTGCAGCAGTCTCTGGATACTGGGTATTCGGTAACAAGTCCACCTCAAATATTTTGAAGAGTCTAATACCGGATGAAGGGCCTGCTCTAGCTGCAACTTGGGTTATAGGCCTTGCAGTTGCATTCGTTCTCCTCCAGCTTTTTGCAATTGGCTTAGTAAGTTTCTGTCACAATAGTTAAGGCGCCAACCTGAGCAGAAATTCGTCATTGTCGCATCAGTGACAGTGATATCCTGATGGGTCACTAACAGTACATTCTCAACCCATGATTCAGGTGTATTCTCAAGTTGCCTTTGAAATGATGGAAAAAAAGTCGGCTGATGTGAAGCAAGGAATGTTCTCCAAAAGAAATTTAATTCCTAGGTTGATTCTCCGGACGCTGTACATGGTATTCTGTGGGTTTTTTGCTGCAATGCTGCCCTTTTTTGGGGATATTAACGGTGTAGTCGGAGCTGTTGGCTTTATCCCCCTTGATTTCATCCTACCCATGCTTCTGTACAACATGACTTTCAAGCCATCAAAGTCATCCTTAATTTACTGGGTCAACATCACCATCATGGTAGTATTTACTGGTACAGGTTTTTTGGGTGCATTTTCTTCTATTAGAAAGTTAGCCCTGGACGCTAGCAAGTTTAAGTTGTTTAGTGATGATGTTGTCGATTAAGTTTTGATAAGTTAAGGAAAGTATCACTGGTTTACTCATGAGATTGCAGAAACTGATGTATTATTGAACTCCATATTTCTTAGTTCGGACAGCATAATAGTTAACTCTTGTTACCCTATGTAAAACGTTAAATTCTCCTGGAGATTATCATGAATAGAGAGGCTTATAATGCACCAAAATAGAATGACGCACCTGAGAAAGCCTCATCGTGGATATACATTCAAAGCTATGGATTCTTTCATTCCCCAGGTTCAAAAAGTTGAGCAGAAGTTTTATATCAAATGTCTGATAGCATGACTAGCTGTACCTGTACTACATAATGTGATTACTGATTACTACTAACGCTCCAGTTTCACTTAGGTCCTAATAGAGTGTGTACTTTGCACAATACATAAAAGTTGAAACTGAAGCCAGACATCTGACATGAAATCATCATTGATTGGAAATACTGGAAATTTAATTTAGAGAAGGAATAGAATTCTATAAAAATATTCCCCTTAATCACACAAGCAGAAGAAACTATATGGAACCCGGAGCCTCCAAATTTCCAGGCTATGCTACAAGTATGCATAGGGAACACAGCCAATACTGGTGCAGTAATTCTTAATGCAGCCAGTTGATGGCAAACGATGCATCATGAGTCCTGTTTCTCTGAGTTGCAGAGAAACCCACACATAACTTTGAGTAGAGTCTAGACCCAATTTGGTATTACTGTTGTTGATACTCGGGGTTGAACGCCAAAGCTTCACGATAAATGAGCTCTTTCATTTGTTCCTCAGTCAATGCATGCTGCTCAAAATCAAAGTTGAAAGGAGATGTACAACTTGGCTCGTCGCTTTCATCGTGAAGGGATGTCAAATAAGGGTGTGCAAGAGCATCTTCGACTGCATCATAACATATATTAATGAGAAAACTAAATATAAAGGCAAATGTATGCTTATGATATGGATGTCTCTAGCCGGCATTAAGAAACTTCAAATACAATTGTTGTTGCCGGAGAGCCTTTTTCGATACAACAAGTTATATTTGAGCTAGAAACCAATTGACAGTACATAAACAAGTCACACTGACCCGTAATTCTCTGTCTAGGATCAAATGTTAGCATCTTTTCAACCAGATCAATGGCTGAAGGATTGACTTGCGGAAACTTTTCTGTGAAGGACTGGCGACGATAAACCGGCAGTTGACAAATATACCTATTTGCATTTTCATTCAAAAAACCCAGTTCTGCCTGAGAGGGAGTCCCAATGAGCTGGAAATATAAACAAAGTTTTTATCATTAGATCAAAATCAAGTTAAGCCATATAAAATTATAGGGAAAATTATATAACCATCGATATAAAAGTCAAAATTAATTTTTGCGAGTGTCAAGATCCTAATCAAGGTAAAATCTTTAAGGCCCTCCAGCATTCTCCCAGAGCAGTAAAATCACAGGTCAAAAATCAAAATAATAAACACTGCAAGTCGTATGAAGTTAGAGTTTTCCCTAACTAAATGCAAAGCTTAGCATTTAGATTCCCAGTGTATTACAAGTCATTAGCATGTATTTTCCTTGACACTAATACATCAGTTGAAATTGGACCAATAAGGCACTACTGACACACAAATACATGAATGCAGAACATACATATACATGTCATGGTAAATTAAAAACAATGTATTGGATGAATTTTGACGTGTCACTCAGAATTGCTCTACACTTAACAATATAAATACCTGCAAAGCCAATTTTATTAGCCACAATAGTTGCAGTCAGTGTCATGGATTCTGATACTAAACCTCATTTACAAAAGCAAAAATTCATCAACAGCAACTACTGGTTTCACTGATAAAAGAAATTAAAAACACCTACTTCACTAAAGGTTTTAGCCTTTTAACTTACAAAAAGAAAACAACAACAATAAAAAAGTTCTCCCCATTTACAAAACAAAGTGTTTCATGCATATGAAGCATTGAAGCCCTGATATTAAAAACTCTTTGATATCATAAGTTGTCATATTTTTTTAGTAACAGTTCAAGCGCATTGAATATTACAAATAACCAACTTCAGAGATTACTTGTAACCATTATCAAGCATAATTCTCAGAAACAAGAGATGCGGAATGCAAACTGTAAACTTGTCAAACAATATTGAAACTATCTCTAAAAAAATAAGCATCGAAGTTACCTCCATAAGCAAACGTAGTTGATGTACGTGATCTCTGCCGGGGAATAAGGGCTTGCGATCCATCAGCTCCATAAATATGCATCCAACTGACCATATGTCAATTGCTGCAGAGTAATCTGAAGAGTTCAATAGCAGTTCAGGTGCTCTGTACCATCTTGTAACAACATATTCCGTCATAAAGTCTGTTTCAGATGTAACACGAGCTAAACCGAAATCGCATATCTTCAGATCACAATTAGCATTTAGAAGCAGATTGCTAGGCTTCAAGTCTCTGTGCAAGACATTTGCAGAATGTATATACTTCAATCCCCGAAGTATTTGATACAAGAAATACTGCAAACAACATTGAAGATGAATTAACTTTACGAGGCCTAGGATATAGAGAATAGGCATGGGAAATTGGGAATATGTGGTTGAGGTTTCATCTTCATCTCATGGAGTGCATCAAATGATTACTGGCATCTGTAAGCAGCTAAAAATACCATCAATCTAGTAATAGAACAGTTGCCCATTCCGAACAACCTAACATTTTATCACTTGATAGATCGTCTTCTCACTGAGTACATGAAATATTTAACTATAGAGTATAGAATGTTCCAGTGAAAAGCATCAATCAGCGAACGAACTATTTTTTAGTATAGTTTTGTAATTAAAGAATGAAATCGAATCTATAATCACTACATGGATCCAGTTATGAGTTTGAAGTTTTAATATCAAAACTCGTATTTCAAGAATTTTCTTTGCAATCACCGAAGTCAAAGCTCGAGTCACATTCATGTAAACAAGCCGACTGAGGCAAGGCGAACATTTTTATGAAATTTCATTAAATCGAAATCCAATAAAGACATTTACTCATGTAAACAAACACATAATACCACTAAAAATGCTCGACTCCACATCTCAGGAGATTCCATTCAGACATCTACACTCGCCACTTCCATCAAACAACCAAGTGTGATGACCACTTTTCGAATGTCAAAAATAGTAACTGTGAGACCTGCCTACCTAAATTTACGACAATGTACAAAATAACAGACCACCTGACGACTGGAAAATGCAATACACATAATCAGTTAATGAACTAAGCTTCAGGACCTGAACCAACAATTCAATTTTAAGTAATGAAGACATCATAAAAATGGAGAAGGATCAGAATTACAACACTAGCAATAACTACCTGGCAGTGATCTTCTGACAAGGCTTGATTTGAACGAATTATCTGATGAAGATCCGTGTCCATAAGCTCGTAAGCAATATAGACATCATTAAATACTCCTCTTTGAGGCGGGGGAATTATGTCTCTGATAGCAACAACCTGCAGATCATCAGTCAAACCCATTAACGAAATTTTTACTAGTCTGCTCAGCTATGAAAGGGCATATACACATCAGCAAAAAATTTAAAAATAAAACAAATTACATCCAACCTATAAAGAAGTTAAAAACAGAAAGAAGGAACGAAGGATGAACTACAACTGAAGTACATAACTTCAAGTGCACATATGGAAAAAGAAAAGTTGCAATGATTTTCCAACAGGGATCGAAAAAACGGGAGAAAGAAAAAGATACATTTTCGTGATCCAAGTGGCGAAGCAGCTTGATTTCTCTAAGAGTCCTCTTAGCATCAATTTTATTATCAAATGCATTAGCAATCTTCTTAATAGCCACATGCTCTCCAGTCTCCGAATTCAAAGCCGAACTAATGACAAACACAAAATCCATCAACAAATCAGAACAAACCAAAACCAAATCAAATCCAAAACGGGCATAGATGGAGAAAACAAATTACCAAACGATGCCGTAAGCGCCTTTACCAATAGGCATGATTGGAGGTTTATACTTAGCAGTAACCTCAAAAATGTTACCAAATATGTTGTATTGAATGAATCTTCCACCGTGGCTGAGTGCCGCTGGAATGTTATCGATTCCTGGCTGCTGCTGTTGCTGCGTCGGCGGTTGTTGATGATTCGGATTCGCATCGGACATGTGCGTATCGCTTCCACCACCACCACCACCACCTTCCATCTTCGCTCCTCCTCAAAAATCCAACTGCAACTGTTTCCTTCTCCTCTTCCACTCGCCAGATTTATTTTTTAATTTATTTTTTAATTTTTGGGTTGTGATATTATTACTATGTATTAGCGGCAGCTTAATAGAATCCGTCATTATGTTTTGAATGCGCAATCAAATCGATTAATACAAATATATCAGAAGGATGCGTGAGAGATTTGAATGTATGGATTGTGGACAAAGTTTATACAAATAAGATTTTTTAAGTTTGTAACTAGTGTAAGCTACGTGACATAAAGAGCATTTTGAATCTGGACTTATTTTTGACATGATTTGTAAATTAAATAAGAGGGTAGAAACAAAGCTGAAAACACCTATTCGATGAGGCGGTCATTATGCTATTCTATTATAATAGCTGCGCTACCTCCCGACATTTTTTTTTTCTGTATCTCTATTTGATTCACTAAAAATATTAAATGTTTTTCGCTTAGTTTTTTATTTTTATTTTTAATATTTAATATTTTTAAATTTTAAATTTTTATTTAATGGGTCGGACCGAATCCGTTATCTTTAATTTTAATGACATATTTGTGATTAATGGTGGAAAGAGGAGTAAAATTTGAAATTTAGGTTTGATTATACATCATTTTTCTAATCTTTTATCCTATTCTATTATATAAATTTATAACTATCCGTTTTATAAATTTATAAGTAATTTGCAATTATGAATCCCATTCCCTCTCAAATAATAATTTTTTTCGATACCGAATAATACGTGTTGCAGTACTTGAATCTGTGGGTGGTGATTGAGTTTGGAGCTTTTTGAATGACTGGTTTCTGTTCCACGTTACCCCGATAACGTGAAACCTAGTTATAATTCCCTCCTCATCTGCGGAGACATTCTATGGATAGTGAGATGTCTTTTATTTGAGCATCTTCCGCACTGTTAGATTGCACGTATATTTATTTTATTTATTTATTTATTTCTGTTATGTATTAGTCATGGAAAGCAATTCTGGATCGATGGTCGCCTTTCCATTAGTCTTAACATTCATGGATCCTAATTCCGGACTATATTTCCCTGTTATATACCTTATTGTATAAATTGATCCCCTTTCATGGGAAATCCTAATCAAAAAAAATAAAATGTTTCCTATAGAAGTAATGATTTTCCTTTCTTAAAATTATTTATTCTAAATATCATGAACAAATTATTTTCTTCCAAATAACTTAAGAAACCACTTTCCCTTAAAGTTCCTCTCATCAGCCATTTTCTTCGGGATGGAGGAAGCGCCTTCCCTCCACGGAAGGTGGCTTTATTCCTCTACCCCTTGGAGTTATTTTAGTTAGCTCTTCATAATTTTCACATGTATTTTCTCCCTAAAATCCATTTTAGGTGAGAGTTTTATATTTTCTCCATAAGATCCGTCTTAGGTGAAAATTTGTTATTTTCTCTAAGTTTTATACTTATGAGAACTGTTTATATTATGTTATTTGGTGTTATTTGATGATTTTGTTCCTTCCACTGTTGGCGAGGGGTCTGTCGTAAACCTCATCTGCCGGATCCGTTCCGGTTTTGCCCTTTGATGCGTGGCCTTTGCACGTCAACCAAGCCTGCCTCGATGTCCAACAAGGATGCTCGGTTCTCACCTCCTGTGGTCGGATCCATCCACCAATGACTCGGCTCTCCTTCGATGATGTTCTGTGATGATGATTTGCTTGGATATAAGAGACCCCGGTGGAGCTGCTATGCTTAGTGTGATCGATGTTGATGTTGCGGTGATGGCAAAGGTGTTGGAGTGCGGGGTTGTCGTTCTGCTGGGGCTTTGAACAGATGGTAGCTCTGCTTGGAGCAGTCGCATGCCCTCCGGATCTGGTGAGACGCTTTCACCGGTGCCTCTGTTTATTCCGGGGATGCAGCTTTGCAGTCCGTGCGGAGTTGTGATGTCTTGAGGGCTCTGCTCAGGCTGTAGTGGATGACGTCGGCGACATTGATATTCTTGAAGACGAGGACGTGGCGGATGCATGTATACGGCAGATGTTTTTGCTCCGGATCTAGGACCGCTGCACCTGTTGGTAGGAATCCGGTGCTGTCGTGGCTGTGTCCTCAAGGAGTTGAAAGGTCGTTGTAGTGATGAAAGGGTCGTGGAGATGTGAGTCTGCCGACACTTCGCTTTTCGATGTAAGTTGTGTCTGAAGGGTTAGCCCTGGGGTTTGTATCAGGGGTCTTTAAATGGTGATGGTCTGATGGATGTTGTTTTTGACTTTTGGTAGGTTTTGGGTTATTTTTTGACATGCATTTAATTGCTTGTTATAATTTTGGGTATTGGAGTCCGGTGTGACCTGTGTTTGAGTGAGATTTTATGTATTAGATGTAGTATGTCTTGTACAATTCATTTTATCCGTGTAACCCAATTATCGAAAAAAAGAAATCACGAAACATTTCACCATCCTATCAAAAATGATTTATTTCTTATAACCTAAAATGACAATCACAAATGAAAATAGACACATCATTTAACCATTATGTAACAACAATTCATCTCTAAAGCCTTCTGCGAGACAAATGATAATTTAAGTCTTATGATAGAGAGTTGTCAGGGTTCCATACCATTGTTCTCAGTCCACCTCGCTGCTACTGTCCTAATCAGCCAATCCGCTCTTACTCCAAAACCTCCTAAAGACTCCATCATAAATGACTAGCAGAACAGTTGTCCTCGTATCTAGAAATCTTCTTTTGTTCTCTTAGCTGTGTCTTCTGACTCCAACACTGAAGATTCCCCCAACAAAAGGAGACACAATAGACACATCCACATACAAATCTCTACCGTAGTCTCAGGCAGACACTAATATGTTTGCAGGCTTCTCCCCGCTCTCAAGAAGGCTAGCATAGGCCTCATGTTAGCATCCATAAGAAAAGTAAACAACGCATCTCTCACGTTATGTCTCCTAATCCACCTCCCTCACCCGGACAATGAGAATCGTGATCACCAGACGCGCCCGAAGTCTGCAATTTCGTACAGGTCGTACACGCTCGAGAAACCGCGAACACATTCTGTCCTGTACGGTATTTGAGAATGAAGTGATACGCCGCCAGGTTCATACGAATCCCAGAAAAATGACAATTACAACCTTTTTATATAAATGAATAAATTTTTATAGGGACGATTACAAAAAAAATTATATAAATATCTTATAACTTAAATGTATAAATATAAAAAATTAATAGTTTTGTTATGACTTAAAGGAACAATTACAAATGAAAATAAACATATCATATACATATTACAAAAAAAAATTGTTATTCTAAGAGAATCTCATCCTAGAGTGATAAACATTGTTAGGCTTATTGTAAGTGAACAAGTGAGTCTTTAAATTCTATTAGCACTTGTAGAGATACCAGTAACCCTAGTCTTTAAATCCAATTGTTACTTAATTTTTTACTTAAAACAAAAGTAATGAAAAAAACAACTTATTATGAGAAATGAGTGTAATGTAGTTCCGACGGAATGCAGCGGAAACATATATTTTTGATTACAATATATCCATTTGATTCCGATGTCTTAGTATTTTTAATTTTTAACTTTAATTTTTAACGACGAATGGTTGTGCATGTAGCACCAAGTCTTGGTTCATCCATGAGTCGGAAGGACAATTTACATGTCGTATTCATTTATATATAAACTACCTACGCTTCCGTCGTTTTGACGGAAATTTTTTTCCGTATTTCCATTCGATTCTTCCTAAGTGCTAAATGTTTCCCGCATAATTTTTTATTTTAATGTTTTATTTTAAATTTTTTTGTTTTATTTTATACAATTTTTATCTATATTTTTTCGTATCTCCACTTGATTACTTTTTTATTTTTAATGTTTATTTTTTATTTTTTTATTTTTTTCATATTATTTTAGATAATCTTTATTTGGTCAACTATGATCAAATACGAACAAATATTATTGAACTTTAATTTTTTGTCATTTTGTGCCTTTATGAGTAAATTTGGTAAGTCAAGAAACTCATCTTTCCCACAATTTCCCTTACTGTCTATTATCAGTGAGACTGTTTTGCGGTATTTGAAGTGAGTTTAGGAAGATAAATGGATAATTGATAGTGTAGTCTTTTTTTTATTTAATAAAGGATAATTTTGAAATTTTCTGTTTGGTTTTTACAATTTTTTTATATATTCTTTTATAAGAATAGATTATGAGAAATTATAGATAATAAAAAAAAACTCATTGTATTTTACTAATTATCATTTTTTATCTTTATTAAGTATTAGGTTTTCTTGTGAATCCAAATTTGTGAGAATCGGACACACAAATCAACATTCATTACTTCGATTCGGAACTGTCCAGATAAAATAGATCTCCGCTCCGA
>JAWWMW010075449.1:0-13619 GCA_035048345.1 Echeveria elegans
G
Source organism: Echeveria elegans (assembly GCA_035048345.1). Taxonomy (NCBI): domain Eukaryota; kingdom Viridiplantae; phylum Streptophyta; class Magnoliopsida; order Saxifragales; family Crassulaceae; genus Echeveria; species Echeveria elegans. The sequence goes on from JAWWMW010075449.1 coordinate 2, forward strand.
TAGGATGAATCAAATGAATGAACATGATCTTTTTATACTTTTTATTTTAAACACCCATTTTTATTTGATCCACTCCTAATTTTAATAGTATATCTTCTTAGTAAAGTGATTTAATTAGAAAAAGAAACATAAGACTATACTGTTTTTATGCTTAAATATTCTCTTATCCTAATCTCTGCAGAACCCTTAGCTGATCCTGGTTTATCTCCAATGTTATGTTTAAGGAAGAATGTTCATGCGATAGGTATACCACTAGTAGTATGATGCCAAAAGTGTTTGTTGTTGCACATTGACGTCAATGCACCAGTAGATAATTAGATATTTCAATATTCGGTTAAGATCCAATTATCTGTGTATGGGTTTGTATAATCCCATATGGGTTTGTAGTTAAATCTATATATAAATAATAGAATATTTAACTGGATGAATCACACATTTAGCGACGAAATATAACTAGATTCTTTAATTTAGCAACATAATCTAACTAAATTCCTATCAACTAACTAAATAATTAAAAAATTTAAATAAAAAATTTAAATTTAAGAAAAACAATTCCCGTCTAGACGACGGGATCACCACTAGTAAAATAATACTTGTTTTAGGGTTACGAAAATGGTCCTTGTTAGGCTTAGGCCAGCATGGTCAGTTAATTGGCTTGCCTTTTCTGCTCAAGATTATTAAATTAAATATGTGAAGATGGTAGAAGACAAGTGTTGTGATTTTTTGCAACAAATACTCTTTTGGCATCTAGTTTGCTGATTTAAACTGGGTTGCCGTTCTAGTTTAAGAATGGTATATGTTTGTTTAGCTGAAGAATAAAACATAATTAAACAAATTCTTTAGCTCAACTAACATAGTTTTTCTCCTCCTCTCAATACACTTGGACTCTCTTTTTTTGCCTAATTTCAGTTCAATTCTATTCAACTGCTAAATATTATTTATAAAACTATGAATAACCTATGGAATGTACCCACAATAAAAAAACATTACTAATAAAATAAGTATAGAAACATAAATATTTAAATATTTGATATACATAATCAAAATATAATATTACATGAGTTATTCATTAGTGTCCATGTCCACAACATCTTCATTTTTGGAGATTGTTTTCCTCGATTTGAAATAATATTATATCACATAAGAAATAATATTCTTCGAGATTGTTATTCATTAGCGTCCAGGTAGAAGAAATAGATTGCTGAAGTGATCTTGGACGTCTTGGAAAAATGACAGAGCTTTGATGCTTAGAAGAGAGCTTTCTCTCTTAAGAAATTCGTGTATAAAAGTGTATGGATCGTATTGAGTTGAGTCTTTCTTTGCTCCCAAACTCCTCCTTTTATAGTAAAAGAAACTCTTGGTTGCATGGAAATGGAACAGAAAAGCGTTGTCTTTAATTCTCATCTTATCTTCTTCGTGACACGTAATGCTTATCTTCAGTGTATCATTCGGCCTCATATGGATCAACTCGGCCGAATGGAATGAGTGAAATGATCAGAGAGCTAACGTTTGGTCGCGTTCGGTTCATTCGGGCGAGTGAATATGTTTGTGCGGCTCCGATCGGGCCCATTCGATCGAATGCCATTAATTCCACAGTCTCCATTCGGTCCCATGCACTCTCAATCGACCGGATGGCTTGTTTCATCTTCTTCATTCGGTCCCATTCGTCCCCAATCGACCGAATGCCTTGTCATACGCCTCATGCTTCCATACGGTCTCGATCGACCGATTGGCTTTGCTCCATGCCAGTTGTCCTTCCTTGAATGGTCAAGTCATCAATTCCCATAAGGTTCCATTCGGTCCCATACGACCGAATGAATCCTTTTCATTTCCTAATGGGCCAGCTGTCCATGTCCTTTTTTCATTCTTCATTTGATCATGCGGCTTCTTATCTTGCTTCAGTCAAAACGCCTCTTTCCAGTCCAATTCAGCATTTGTGATAAACATGGAAGTTGTATATATTTGGATAAGCTTTTCCAATGCAACTTGATTCATTTAAATCGGAGCATGGACGCTTCCTGTGGAGACTTTCCAAGTTCGGCGGTTCAAGCTGCTCATCTTCTCGGTGTGGTTCATGCGGCTCCGTACTCTCTCAATTGGACGTATGACCATGTGAAATCAAATCAACAATGTGAGTGCTTCACTAATTCTGTACCATTCTGCCCCATATGGTCGAATGGCCAGCTATCCATTCCATTTCATCATCCGGTCTCATTCTCCAGTATGGCCAGCTCACTCCATCTCATACAGCTGAATGGAATTTCTCTCGGCCGGATGGAAAATATCCAGAATCTGTCCTTTAAGTCAAAATAAAAGTTTTAGCCCATTGAGTTAGCTTTCTAACCCACTTTGTTTTACCTTAATCGGACCTCAGACGAGTCTTGTGGAAACGTTTGAAGCTCTGAAGATCGGAATTGTTTAAAACTGCCAATTTTTGCTCCTTTTGTGTCATTTTTGCTATGTATTGCTTTTTTGCTTCTGAAATTGATAGAAAGTGTATTTTTGGCCTGAAACAACAAAGTGATCATAAAATACGACGATGATCATGTGATAAATATGAAGAGAATAGGTGAAAATATGGCTTAATGACTTTGATATAAAAGGGAGATTAATATATATGATAAAAGGTGATCAATTCAATGGGCCTGGCAACCCACACTACCACTTAAGCAACTTTACGGAAATGTGTCACACTTACAGAAATACCGGAGTCCGCAAGAGGTGGTCTATATGAAACTATTTCCTCTCTCTCACACAGATAAAGCTAAGGAGTGGCTATGAAGCTACGAGCCCAACACATTCCACACATGGGAGGAACTAGCTCAAGCTTTCATAAAGCAATACTTCCCACCCGCAAAGGTAAAGAAAATCAAAGATAGAATAAGTAATTTTGTCCAATTTGACAATGAATCTTTCTACAAAGCATACGACTGATTCAAAGGTTTGCTGTGTGACTCCCGCATCACGGGTTCAGCAAATGGGATTTGTTGACCGCATTCCACGACGGAATGGACGAAAATGCTAGAGCAGGAATGGATCAAGTTAGTGTGGGTGGAATAATGGAGGTAACGCCAACTCTAGGATTCGAAATAATTGAGAAAATTGCTAGGAATAACCACCAGTGGGGTGGAGAACAAAATCACCTGAAGAAAGAGGTAAACGAATCTGAGTCAAAACATAATTCAAAGGTAGATCTTGACTCACTTGTTAAACCAGTAAAATCCCTCGCACAATCGGTTGATCGTTTGAACATCCAAAAACGAAGAGAGCAGCAGCCTGTATACGAGGTAAATGAAGTACAGGAAGGTCCAATGGAGCCCAGAGGAATAAGTCAGGCAGAGGAGGTAGACTATATCCTCGTGGATACGATAAACCATATGTGCCTCCGTCAATGCAAAGACATGATCAAGGAGTAAGATTCCAGTCCGACTCAACCCCAAATAAATCACAAACTTGGAATCAATACAATTCCTCCCAAGGACAGCAAAGACCGTCATATGAAGGTACGAGTCAATCCAGAGGGGTGCAACCAAACAATACAAATAATAACCAAGGATATAACTCTAGGCAAATAGAGAAAAAGCTCTCACGAGACTATAACTCGTCCACTAGAGAAATCTAGGGGTTTAAAGGCTTAATGCATTCGCTAAATGCATTCGTGAACTCTACGACAGTGATTTTGGTATACATTTATTTTTGGAGATAGACTGTTCTAGACGAACAATGTTCAAGTGTGGGGTGTTTGATCGGTGCAAATTATGACTATTATTTACGCATATTTTCACCTATTCTCTTCATATTTATCACGTGATCATGGTCGTATTTTATGCTCACTTTGTTGTTTTAGGTCAAAATTACACTTTCTATCAATTTCAGAAGCAAAAAAGCAATACATAGCAAAAATAACACAAAAAGGAGCAAAAATTGGCAGTTTTAGACAATTCCGACCTTCAGAGCTTCAAACACTTCCACAAGACTCGTCTGATGTCGGATTAAGGTGAAACAAAGTGAGTTAGAAAGCTAACTAAATGGGCTAAAGCTTTTGTTTTGACTTCAAGGACAGATTTTGGATATTTTTCATCCGGCCAAACGAAATTCCATTCGGTCGTATGAGACGGAGTGAGCTGGCCATACGGGAGAATGAGACCGGATGATGAAATGGATAGCTGGCCATTCGGCCATATGATCAAACGAAGAATGAAAAAAGGACATGAACAGCTGGCCCATTAGGAAATGAAAAGGATTCATTCGGTCGTATGGGACCGAATGGAACCCTATGGGAATTGATGACTTGACCATTCTATGAAGGACAGCTGGCATGGAGCAAAGCCAATCGGTCGATCGAGACCGTATGGCAGCATGAGGCGTATGACAAGGCATTCGGTCGATTGGGGACGAATGGGACCGAACGAAGAAGATGAAACAAGTCATCCGGTCGATTGAGAGTGCATGGGACCGAATGGAGACTGTGGAATTAATTGCATTCGATCGAATGGGCCTGATCGGAGCCGCACAAACATATTCACTCGCCTGAATGAACCGAACGGGACCGAACGTTAGCTCTCTGATCATTTCACTCAATCCATTCGGTCGAGTTGATCCGTATGAGGCCGAATGATACACTAAAGATAAGCACTGAATGTTCAGGAGGATAAGATGGAAATTAAGACAAGGCTTTTCCGTTCCATTTCCATGCAACCAAGAGTTTTCTTTTACTATAAAAGGAGGAGTTTGGGAGAAAAGAAAGACTCAACTCAATACGATCCATACACTTTGATACACGAATTTCTCAAGAGAGAAAGCTCTCTTCTAAGCACCAAAGCTCTACCATTTTTCCAAGACGTCCAAGATCACTTCAGCAATCTATTTCTTCTACCTTTCTTGTACTTTCCTTTTCTTATATTATTCATTTCAATCATGTACTCTTCATCACTCAACATGAGTGAGTAGTGACTTCGATGATAGGGGTTTGATTGACCCCTTAGAACTCAAAGATGATTGAATGAATTCCTTTTTTTATTATGAGTAGTGTTGGTTAGGTTTGAGTAAATGTGTTTAACCTGCGCTTTTGTGATTTACATTAGATATTTTGTCAAGTGTCTAGTAGTAACCGCATGAGTACACAATCTCGGAGAAAAATCCCATGTGATGAACCCAGGCTAGTATTGCACCGTGATAAGGGCAAAAGCTAGTAATGTACGGGGTTAAATATTCTTGAATCGTAAGCATGGCAAACATCAGACCAGTGATGTCATGTGAGCGACGAAAGTCTAGCTTAGAAAGTTATCAATTAGCTTAGTAGAAATACTAAGACAATTGATCTCTACAATAGTAACTCCACATTCGGACAGTGAGAGTTGCTATTGTCTTATATAATGTCTTTATTCGTTCAATCCAACATTCGAACAGTGAGGGTTGATCGATAATTGCATTCCTAGGCCTAAATTAGTCAAAACCTTTTCAAAACACACTCTATACCATTTCAAGAATTTATTCATAAAAAAATTTGAGTACTTTGGGTAAAATTAAACCTCGGTCATCTCTTTTATTAAAATACTTTTACAAAACTTTTTTTTTCTAGAAAACCAAGCATCTTAGAAACCCCCATATTACGTCACATTTCAGGGTTTAAATAACTCTTTCAACTAAGTTACATTCGTTCCCTTGGGTTCGACACAAGGTCACCCTGGTTTTTACAAATATCTTTTGACTCGCGATATACTACCACTTACTGCGCGTTAGTTTTCAATTATTGTTTTGAACGTATATGAATTCTAACATAATTTTATAATTTTATTTGTTATTTTTTATTGAATAATTGTCGATGAGTGAGTGTTTATTGAACTGATTGTTTTTATATGGGTGGCTACTGGTAAAAATATTTTAATGGGTGGTTGTTGGTAACCCTAAAATATATGGTTTCAACTCATATTTCATTCATATAAATAATGATAAACATGTTCGAACATCCGCAAGTACTAAGAGATCCATTAGACTCCTGTCATACGGTCACTACTCAATCATAGCGAGTGAGACAAAATAGATGTTTGTATGAATAAAGTAAATAAACATAAAACATAGCAGAAAAGAGTCAGAGATTGCTCAATGTAAAATCTTGATACTCCATCTCCGAGTTAGCCTGGCGGCTTGAACTTCTTGATATCCACCTCTAATCTCATCTGATGATCTTTCTAAAATCTTAGAGTACGCATTCTATTTATAATGCATTTCTATCTCTTCATGTTCTGACCGGGTGGCTAAGCTCGGCCGAACTTTTTTATGAGTCACTCGTCTCTTCTTTATTCGGTCCAGCTCCTAACTAACTTGGTCGAGTGACATTCCTCGGGTCCTTCCACTCGATCGTGTGACATTTCTGACTCGGTCGAGTGGTTCTTTCTTTTATGCCAAAACTTTTGATTTCAACTCGATTAATCCTCATTTCTGCTATATTTCGCACAAAGCTCCTTTAAGGCCCTGTTATTTTGCCTTTAATTTCAGTTCAATTCGATTGTTAAACATTATTTATAAAACTATATAACCTATGCAATATACCCACACAAAAAAACTACTAATAACATAAGAATAGAACACACAAATATTTAAATATTTGATATACAAAATCAAAATATAATATCACATGAGTTATTCATTAGCGTCCATGTCCACAACATCTTCGTTTTTCGAGATTGTTTTCCTCGATTTGAAATAATATTGTATCTCGCAACTGATTCATTTGTGATTTTCGATGGTCATCAAAAAAACTAGAATCTCCAAACTCATTTACCAGTTCATGTGCTAGAATAGGGATTTGTAGTTGATGCATCCTAATAAAGTTGTGGAGCGTAAATGATGCAAGTATGATATCGATTTGGCGTGCATCTTCTGTTTGAAGCATGCATTTAAGAATCTTCCACCTCGTTTCGGAAAAACCAAATGATCTTTCGATTGTGGTTCGCAAAGATGAATGTCGATAATTAAACTTTTCATAAATTCATGTAGGTGCATGACAATGTGTAAATGTCGGCATATGATAACGAATTCCTTTGTCTTTATGTGTGACTTGCATGTATGTGTGGCCTTTGAGCATAGCTTCCATGTAGAATTGCTTCATATTTTTGAACATGTTCTCTCATGTGGCTCTCTTCATTTAGCACACATCTCCATCAATAAGAAGTTATGGGGCTGAACTGTGAACCTTAAGCCTGCAAAAGCCTCAATTGCCTCTTATCAGTAGTCAAAATATATCCCTTTGCCACACTCTTTTCAAGCTTCTCTCATGCATGCAAAAGTTATGAAAATAACATCACTCACAACTCATAAGTTATACATCTTCTTCATTTTCAGTTTCCAAGTGATGATGAATTTTTATGTCTCCATCATTGAATACTACTATACTTAAATGAAACTGATAAATTTTAAAAAAAATTTCAACTATAGTTCAGTTTCAGTTCAGCTCAAAAGAACAAACCCTAAGTCTTGAAAAGTGTAATATTGACCTGAAATAGTAATAAGAATATCAAAACAATCAATTATATTGTATAAACATTATGAAACATTAGCAAAGATGTGTGCAAATAATCGACATTTACGACACTCATTAGCCAGCTGCGTACATGCTTTCTGTAGAAGCGATATTTTACTGTCCAACTCATAGTTTATTTGTGCAACATTGTCAATAGCTCCGACATTGTCCGACATTTGCGGGACCTAGCTACTTTCATATTTCAATTTTTATTTTTAGTGTTTCGGAGCATATCACCATCGACTCCGATCACCAATTAAAACTCCCTCCATTGTCACCGATCGAATATGATAATGGAAGGAGAGCATGGGCATGATATGGAGTCTCTAGTCCTCGACGAGCCTTTCTCCTCTTCCTTACTGTCAACCAAATTGTCTGAATAAGAAAATATTTCTCTTAAATATTAGAATGCATATTTTGTTTTAAGTTGTCATGTAAATATAGGCGTTATATTCGTGAAAATAAGTCCATGTTATGATGAATAAATGTGTTATATTCAATAATATAACTCATCAACTCAATAACAAGTATTAAAAGTTCATGAACATTACGCTCCAATTCAACAACATAAATGGATCAAATATCGTTCTGCGTCATTGAAAAAAATTATATTTGAGTTATAACTCACTAATTCAATGACAAATATATAAAGTCCGTGAATATAACTCACCAATTCAATGACAAGTAAACAAAGTTTATGAATATAACTCATCAATTCAAAGACAAATTTATGAATATAATTCACCAATTAAATGACAAGTATACAAATAATTGAGGACACAAAAAACTCAGAAAATCGAACGTTAAACTAAAGAGAAAATTGCAAAAATTGGAACGGAAATTCCTATAATTTGGGAATTGGTTAACGAGATAGAAAATAATGAATATTGCATTAAATATATATAATAATTATGTAACTTCATGCCTAAATTGCTCTCCAACCTCTTATTTCCTATTAAAAACTAGGGTTAATTATCAAAAATAACCCATGAAATACAGGATTTTCATTAGCCACCCGTAAATGTGATATTACTCAAAACCACCCATTTAAATTAATTCTTTCAAATACGCCATCCGTTTGTCCAATAGCCACCCGTTGATGTTACGTTAGAAATAACCGTGATGAGTGGGTTTTTGAAAGAATTAATTTTAATAGGTGATTTACAATAATATCACATTTTATGGATGACTATTGGAAAATCATATTTTATAGGTGATTTTCGATAAATAACCCTAAAAACTAAGATTTAATTAGTGTCATCGGATTTTTGAGATTGATGGTCCAGATCACTTTTCAGTTTTTATGTAATGTAACGTGTGCCTTTTCACATGATCCATTGACATGATACACTTATAAACATAATCAAAATCTAAAATTAAATTTTAGATGTACAATTAAATTCTATGAACTTTCAGTTTAAAGTAATCACAAAGATGAATTTCTACGCAATGGCTTGCGGTAAAAAGTTCAGTCTAGAAAGTATACAACTGAGGATCAGCTCGCACCAGGCAAACCATTAAATTACCAGAAATAAACTAGCTGAAGACACCAGCAAGCATGTACGCAGAAGGTTTTCTAATCCATTAGCCAAAATTCTATAAACAAAATTTGTCTACGAATACACAAGTCAACCTCGCTCGAATATCATGAGCAGAAATCAGAATGGTTCACTAAATGTGATCCTTATGTCATATGAAAATAAACAAGCAAGTAGAAATGTTTCAGATTAATTGCCGTGTGCCCTTCTTCCCAACTCAAGACCATCTGTTCGGTTCCTTACAATTCTGTGGAACACTTCCCTCACACGGCATCCCAGTGGCTCAAGACCATCTTTCAATGCTTCATAGACCTGAGCTAACTCGGCCACACCATTTCTCACCTCAGCCACTTTCTCTTCAGTTAGCGGGAACTGAACAGAATCAACCAATTCAATTCACTTACATGCCGCGAACATTTCAGATGAATCTCCTTCAACAACCCGCAAGCATTCCTCCTATCCCGCTTCTTCAAAAATCTGTTCGTCAAATGTCCTATCAGCATTATTCCGCCCAAACCACCTATTCCTATGGGTAATACTAGACTCCGTCTCATCCAAAATACTGAACGCCAAATCAATCAATGGCTTTTTGGCACGTCGAAACTGCCCTTCTCCGAGACTCCTCTGTCCTCTCACAATCCAAAGCCACCAACAAAATATCCACCAACTTTTGCTATTGCTTGATCAGCTCAACACCATCCCTTACCGCATTACAAACATCCAAAGCCTTCGCAACCCTCTCAACAAATCGGCCACAACGCGATCAGCCGGCGATTTACTCAACTGAGATTTATTATTAAGTAACAACACCATAAAATCTTCCTGACTAAGCAAGAACACATCAACAAAACATCATCATAATCAGATCCGGCAGATGAATTAGAAAGCTCCAGAAACCTCTCCGTCACATTCTTCTGGAATAGCTCAACGTCATCACGACACGAAGCGCCATCGATCGAAAGGACTTGCTCCCTCCTGATGCTTAGTAATTAGTATTGATCGGCCGAAGCTGTTGAACGGTCCCGGCGATCCTCGATGATGATCGGTCGCAGGCATTATCACAAGCTTGCAATTCAGCTCAATTCAATGAAAATGATATCAGAATTCGAAACCCTAGCGATAAAAAAATCCCCAAATAGGAAAGTGAATCAAGTTGAAGAGAGTTGGGATTGGATTGAAGAGTGTGCGGGGCTGTTTGATGCGTTTGGATTTTGGGGGGTTTGTTGGTTTGCTGATTTCACACGCTCCAAACACGCCAGTTGTTTTTGGCTTGTTAAGATCGGAGTGGAGAGAGTCAAATCCACAAAAGAAGAAAAAGACAAAAACATTGGAGTGGAGAGAGAGGATCGTGGCCGATGATTGTGATGGGAAACTGGGGTTTGGACGGTGAGGATTAAGAGAAGACTGTTCTTGCACGTTGGGAGCAGTTGGCTATGACCAGTTGATACTCTTTAGAGCAATTGATTATTATAATATTGTGAAAATCGAAAGTCGAATCGATAAGGTTAAGGGTCACGGATTCAACCGGGTCGATTCGAAAGTCGATGCATGAATCGATTCGAAATATTAAATATTTTATGTATTTTAAAAATTATAATATACTTTTTGTATACACATATTAAACATAAATAACATAAATTAAATCTATTTTGTTCATCATATAAGTTAACTTTTAAGATTAGAATATGATTTTTGGACGACAGACAAAATAATAAATAACTTGGCATTCAACTAATCAAGCTAACTTTTTTTAATTATATACCGAATTCCGGGTAATAATTTTGTAATTTTTAATATTTTTGTAATTTTCCTTAATTTGTATTAAAAAATTATAAAACAACAATAAGTATAATTACTATATGTTTACATTTATGTGACAAGATAAAGCAATAGCTCTAGTGGCTAGATGACTTGCATTTTGTATTTAATTGAATTAGGTTCAACCGTGGGTTCGGGTCACCGGTTTACTGCAAAACTGGCCGGTTCAACCGGTTATTGATCCGGTTTGACCGGTTCAATGACATGATCGGTATGATTGAAGAATCGAACCGATGTCCCACCGGTTTCCAGCCGTTGAGCCGGTCGGTTTGATCCGGTTTTCACAACTATGATCAAAAGTATATGTTATGCTTGTATATGTGCGAGTTGTACCGCCTTCCACTATATAAGTAGCTATCGTCCATGGTGCCCCAACCAAAACCTAGAACTGCAGCTTGCCCACCAGCCTGATTTCAATTCTAAGACATATATCAAACATTCATGGCTCACAAGAAAAATGTACCATGCTAGAATGAAAGACAGTGTCTTAATCTTCAGGCGCAAAATCTTAAGGGAATCCCAACAAAATGAAGTTTCTCCAAGTCAATTGGATGCAATGCTCTCAAACCTTCCTCGTCCGAATAGGTGTCTGAATAACAAGGCCATCCCTTCAATGTCAAAAGGGACGCCAAATGCAGGCAAGGGTGTAAGTATGGCAGAATAAATGATAAGCCCATCAGGGCCGAAAGGTTCCCATGACTGCAACAAAATTTCCACTATGAGATCAGTTGTCTCTGACCTCTCTGATGTTTCTCTGCAAGCTTTTTGTATATAGCCATGTACCTTCCTGCTTGTCGCATCATCCATGCTGGAAGTACTCGGCTTACAGGTTCGCCTCTGGCAGCCTTGGATACAAAGTCAAAATAGAGAGAAAACATCACATCAGCTGGGAATTCTTGTACATTCACACCAAACCACAACTTACGGCATCCACATTCAGATTCTACATTGTTAAAATAAAAATAAAAACAGCATAGATTCAGTCTCGTGCAAATGTAAAATCAACAAAATCCATCAATTTCATTTCATGGAAGCAGAATGACTGGCTTGTAACATGTTGATCAACAACAAAAGTGCAAAATGGAACACAGACAATCTATAAAAATGCATAACGCAGTATACCATAAGCTGATAAAAGAGCGAGAGAGTCTCGGATAAGCAAAGCAATGTTGACAAATTAGGCACAGTGCTTGAACAGTCTGAGTAACTAAAAGGTATTGACAAATCACAAATGGGCGGAGAGTAGAGTTGATATATACCAGATGAGGAAGTGAAAGAAGAAGCTTGGATTCAGAAACATTGTTGTTCTTGGCCTAACAGGTAAATGCAGAGTTGGGGAAGAAGGAAGGGTTGGGGGATGCGCAGGTCCAGTTTAGAGTGCGGCAGGCACTGGTGGATTGAGTATACACAGCATCAGCATCATGATGAATTTTCATACAACAGGAGTAGATTAGGAGAGAGAGAAAAAGAGAGAGAGAGAGTTGAGGGAAGAGCCTGGGCGATGTCGAGAGAGTCATCTGACGGCCAGCAGCAGCGCAGAAACTGAAGATGAGGATGATGCAGTCTGTCCGATCTTCTTCCTAATTGCCGAAATCGGATCCTTTGCTTGCTCTTTCCAGCCGAGGGCTTCTCGAAATCGGCGGGATCTTAGGGTTGAAAATCCATTGGATTCATTGACTGGTCTGATCCAACAAATTAGAAAAACTCCTTCTGGAATTCGTCTCAACTAATTAATCGATTCCCCCATCCCGACCAGTTTCCGCACAGCCTCGCCGAACGAACATCGTATGTCGAACTAATTAGTTTGGTCGAATTGAACTGGATAGTTAGACATGGTTCAAAACAGTTGCGGTGAACTTATGGAAGCGGGGATGGGACACGGCTCTTCACTGCTGGTTCTGTAGAGGAAACGGCAGCCCACGTCTTTCTTCAGTGTTGGTGGCCAAAGGCTCTCTGGAGCTCATTGGGTTGGGGCCATCTTGTAAACCAGGGGAGTTCTGGTAATGTGGGGGAGATTGGCTGTGGTCCTGTGTTTGTAACCTCGACTCCATTGAGCTTACCGGTCTTTTCTATTGTCTCTACACGATCTGGTATCGCCAGTGGCTGCACGAGCCTTGTCTCGGGTGTCAAAGCAGGTTTCATGTATAATAGTTCGTCGAGTTTGGAGGCGGAAGGCACCTCTATCCTTCATGCTGTGCGCTCGGCGGAAGAGGCTAATTGGCAGAGATTCATTTTCGAAACTGATTGTTGTGAGGTATTTAAAACTCTTCAGGCTGGCAATGGTGGCCTTGACCAGGATACAGAATGGGCCAAAAGTTGTAAGAGGAAATTGGTTGAAAACATGAAGTGGAGGTTGTCTTTGGTTCGTCGTGAAGGTAATATCCCTGCATACGGCCGGCTTAGCAAAGAAAAACGATCTTGGACGTCGGCAACTGCCATCCCGCTCTGCGTTGGGCGCTTTATTTTAAATCTTTGTAGGGACGTTTAATAATACTTTTGCTGCATTGCTATTGCATTTCGGGTAGTTTGCATGTTGTTTGTTGATGCTGCAAGTGACATAACTAGCTGTATAGCTATTATGATCCAAGTGAATATAATGATTCTTGTTAAAGTAAGGGTCTGTTCTTTTGATCTGAACTGATCTGAACTGAACTGAACTGACGTGAACTGACTTTCTGTTCAAGTCAAAAGATGATGTTTAGCACCGTATAAAGAGATTTAAATTAAAGTCAACTTTTTT
>JAWWMW010075457.1:0-13618 GCA_035048345.1 Echeveria elegans
TATGATTGAATAATGTATGGTGGTGGATTGCTAAACTATTATATTATGGTTTGATAACGTGTTCTTCGGCCTACGATCAACCTTGGCATTAAGGACCTTGTCCCAGCTGAATCTTGCCCAGACCCAATAATGTATCCGATGATTCGGATGCGCGGCTGGATCTCCAATGTTGGATGTTTTGTTTGTTTTAATTTTGTTATTTATTGTGTAAAAACTTGTCTGACTCTATGCAGAAAATATAAAACACTAGTTTGCTTGCAAGATACTCTCGTCTTATTGTCAAGATTGATGAAGAATTGAAACTGGTCTGGTCAAACGACGAGATGTACACACATATGAATTAAGTAGATAACAATAGGACATGAGAGACTATGACTATCAATCCAAAACAACAAATTGCAAACAACTACCAGGCCCTAACATAACCGAAACTAGTGTCTGGCTTGAGCATGCGTCACGAGAGTGTTGATTTGCTGAATGAGGGAAGGGTGGTCAGACTGCAACTTGGAGTCCTTGTACAAGAATTTGAGAAGCTTGTGTGGAGCCAGGCACTTTTTCTGAATGTACAACTTTTCCTGCACCATTGGAGACTCTGCAAGCAGTTTAATAAGAAATTGTTCTTCATGGCAGCCTTCCTGAAAAAGTATAGTTATTGAAACAAGTGAGTTGAAGGAAAGGATGTGATGTGAAGAGTTGTGGAAGAGTTTTGAGTTTAGGGAAAGGGACAGTACCTTGAGTGAGTTGTTGGTGAGAGTGAGGATAGCAATCTGGGCCTGGAGGAACTTGAGATACATGGAGGCAGAGTGGAACATGTCAGCAGTGTTCATCTTATGCCCTCCTGGAATCAACTTTCCAAGTTCTTGTGTCTTATCAGCTATCTTCCTTCTTCTTTGCCTCGCAGCAATGCTCTGAGCTGATAACCCTCCTCCTGCTCTTCTTCCACACCTGTAATTGTTGCTGTTGTTGTTGATGCTACCAACACTCCCACTATTATCAAAAACTGGAGGGAAGGTGACAACATCAGGCAGCAGCCATGCCGCCTCATCAGTAGTTTGGTTCACAAGTTGAGAATCATGGTTGTTGCATGGTGGCACAGCTTCATCGTGCAGGTTGGAGTAGTGATGACTTGTCTTCTGGCGCTTGTTGTTGGAGTAGTAGCACTGCTGCTGCTGCTGGAAGTCTTCTTGAAGCTGGTCAAAGTGGCAAGTTTGAGGTTGGGACTGGGGGATGAATGAAGGTTGAGAAGGGTGGAAGAACAAGGGGGGGTCAATGGAAGTGTCAGCAAGAGTGAAGTCATCTTGAAAGCAGACAAGGTTGTCAAGGTCTAAGTTTAGCCCGGCCTCTTGTGGAAATTCCAATGGTTGCTGCAGTAAGCAGTCATTGTCATTAGTACCAGGAAGCCAGTATTGATTGGACAAGTAGCTGAGGCCCATTTTTGAAACAAGAATTATCTGAATCTGGACTTCGAGAAAATTAAGAAAGAATCTTGTAAGTGGTAAATGGACTTGTTGTTATGGACTTGGTATGACTTGTGGTCAGTTGGTCTTGGAGGGGAAGTTACATTTATGCAACTGCCTGAGAGTTGAGAATGTTGTAACTGACTTCTCCTGTTTTTAAGGATGTTGGTTTTCAAGGTTGACAAAGCCAGTATGACTGAGTAAATAACAGAACTGCAGATAAATACTGCCTCTTTAATAGGACATTTTAATTGAACCTGTCAGAGTTTTAATTTACAAAAAAAAGTCAGTTAAAAATGAAGAAATTCACATATCTGGAATTTTACACCAAACAACATTTGATTAATTAAACAAAAAGGCGTAATATTACATTAATTAGTATTATCATTATTATTATTATGAATTACTGCACTATGTCTTCTTTAATCTGTTCCTGGTGTTTGCATTCTTGGTGTTCTTTGGATTGATCACCAACCACAAAACGGTCTTCTCTAGTCATCAAACCTGCTTCGTGAAGCTGTTTTCTTTTTTTGATGAGACGTGATGCTGTTTCCTTGTCCTCTTGAGCTTCCATTGAGTCGGGCTGCATGGTAATAATTAGTTAAATTTCTTATCTATAATAATTAAATCGGAGTAATATGCTGCTTATGTGCACATAGGTGTAGCCTATGATAAAAACACTTTATATTAGGCAAAACATTCATAGCAGAGGAAGTCAGACATGAAGCAAAGTGAGGAAACCTTTATGGCTAATGCTTTGTTGAAGCTTTCAATGGCATTATCAGGTTCACCGAAGTTAAGTTGTGTTCTACCAAGGGTGATCCAGGCCTGTGGCGACATATAAAAACCAAAAAAGCATCTGCTCATTCGTGATAATATATCCGGTAGCCCAAATTTACGCCTACTACATCACAAGCAAAACTTTCATTGTTGACAAATAAAACATTTAAACCTGAACTTGAGGGCTACTATATTTTCCGCGTCTGAAAAACAGAACTTTTGATCGATGTAGAATTGTATGTATGTTTTGAAAGGCATTATACAGTCACAATTTACAGCATCCTTAGCACAATGGATGGAAGTCATACAGGATTCCTGACTAAGAGAACTTTAAAGCTTTCTTAAAACCCCCACGAACAGACATGTTCCAAGAATATATAATATACTATCACAGAATCATGTCAACTTGTTTTCAATTTTACAAGGGTTTATATAAGAACTGAAAAAGATTTTATCCAAGAACAAGAATAATAACCAGACAAATAATATTCAGCATACCTCAGCCCATGATGGCTCCAATTCAGTAGCCCCTGCCAGTTAGAGGTTACGAGAATCATCTCAGCCCTCTTATATAGTTAAGTTTACACAATTCAAGTGATAAGCATATAATAACTACTATTGCTTAATCCCATCAGTATCTCAAAGAGACAATTTCAGAATTAAAAAAAAGCTAGTCACAATATCGACAAGATATAACATAATTAAATTTTAAAAACTGGCAGCGGAGGACACAAATATAAAAATGCTGAAAAAAGGTGTTTAGATGTGCATACGAGTTGCTGCTTTCAAAGCCTTCCACGCATCTCCAATTTCAAGCAAAATCTGAGCCTTTTGTTCATGTAAGATTGCCTTTCCAGGTGTTAAACTGAGAGCAGCCTCCCACTTTGCAAGAGCCTCACTATATTTTCCATCCTAGAACAGATTTACAATCAGCTCGTCAAGGTCAAGGTCAGTCACACGAGAGATAATAGTAAAAGAAAAAAACAGCTTCAAACAGAAACAAGAACGGCAAACAGACAATCGCCAGACTCTTGAAAGCTGCCGTGCGACCCTTGCTAGTTCATCAGTACACACTGAAAATGCGGAAAAAAACTGAACACACTGGAGCCCTCAATTTATTTGTGACTGCCAGTCTATTAGTTCCCATCAGAAATCCCACAAACAGAACAACACACTGATTACACCATCACAACACATTACGATAAAGACCATAGCTCAACTGTCAGAAACTAAACTACGCTCAATCAAACAAATTTTCGTCCTCCAGATAGATAAAAAAAGAGTAATAAAAATACGATTTTTACAATCCTACCTCAGCCAGCTTGTTCCCCTGAGCTCGAAACTCATCAGACAGCTTCTGAAACTGACTCGACTCACTCGATTCACCGCTTCCATCAGAAAACTCTTCTTCCCGTCTACCAGGTGGTGTATCTACTTCGGATTGACTCTGAATCTGATCATCGAAAATAGGGTTCCGAATCCTCTTCTTAGGGTTCTTCTTCGTCCATGTTAATTTCATCTTAACAAATCCCAAATCGAACCCAACCATTCCGTGCCCTAATTTCACCTCCTCTCTTCAGAGAACTAGCAACGGAAATATTCCGTCGCTAAAAACATAATACCCATCGCTAAAGAGAACTTGTTGTCGGTACTCGGTACTCGGTATGTAAATGTCAAAGTATCAATCAACAGCTGCTGGTCAACAAGGAGAAGAGAAAACTTAACGGCGAAGCGATGACAACCGGAGCGACGACGTCTGCATCCTCCGCCACGAACGTCATGCTCGCGATCCATGAGAAGAAGACTGTCCAGATGGACTTATATCGACCTCTCCGTCAGTTCATCGCCCTCACCTATTCCGAGCGTGAGGCTCAAACCCTAGACGACGATCTGGAAACCGTGAAGGATCTCCGATCGAACATCGAGCGTAATTCTGGAAACCCTAGCGATCCGGTAACATCGCGTAGGGATGTGTTACAGAGTTACTTCAAGGCCTTGTGTGTGATGGAGTCGAGGTTTCCGATCTCGTCGGATAAGGATCAGATTAATACCGTGACTTTTACTTGGTATGATGCGTTTAAGCCGAAACAGAAGGCCGTGCAGCAGAGTATACATTTGGAGAAGGCGGCCGTGTTGTTTAATTTGGGGTCTGTGCATAGCCAGATTGGGTTGGGGTATGACAGGTCCACTGTGGAGGGAAGGAAGATGGCTTCCCATGCATTTATTGCTGCGGCTGGAGCGTTTGCGTTCTTGAAGGAGAATGTGGCGGGTAAGGCATCCGGGGGGAGCTCCACAACTGTGGATTTGACTGTGGAGTGTGTTGGGATGCTGGAGAAGCTGATGCTTGCTCAGGCACAGGAGTGCGTGTTTGAAAATACTATCGCCAAAGGGAGTACTCCTGGAGTTTGTGCTAAGGTCTCTAGGCAGGTTAGTTCCTAAAGTCAGCTACTTTACTCTTTCTAGTGGGCAGCTATCCAGCCCCCCAGTTTCATTTGTATCATCATGTCCAACATTAGGATTTGGATTTTGGTTTAGCAATATCCTAGTGGCAAGTAAGTTTTCCTTTTTTCCTTGTTTCATTCCTGATGGATATACTGTTTCTTCTGTGACTGTTGTCTCTGTCTTTGTTAATGAACTATTTTGTTTAGTTTCGATATTATTAAGCAATTAATAAATCACAGGTTGGCATTTTCTATGAAGAAGCTTTGGCAGCATTAACTGTCGCACCTCTCAGCCAGCATTTTGAGAAGGGATGGATATCTCACGTACAGCTGAAGGCTGCTCAGTTCTATGCTGAGGCTTGCTACAGATATGGCTTGGAGCTGCATGAGAAGGAGGAAATTGCGGAGGAGATTGCACGTCTGAAGAGTGGTATAAGTGCTTTGGCAGAAATCAAAAAATCTTCCAAGGGAGCTGCTGCGCAACTGTTGGAAGCGATTGGGAAGCTGGAGACAAATATGACCCGTAACCTTGATAGGGCTGTAAAAGAGAACGATCGAGTCTACCTCATGAGGGTTCCCACACCTGGTTCTTTGCCGCCTCTTCCAGCTGTGTCCTTGGTAAAGCCAATGCCAATGCATGATATTTTGGACGCTAGCAAGGAAAGGCTGTTTGCAACTCTTGTTCCTGATAACAGCGCAAAGGCCCTTTCTCGGTACACAGAAATGGTTGATGACGTTATCAGGACACAAGCAGAGAAGTTGCAACAGGCCAGTGAGCTAACTCGTGTAAGACTTAGGGAAATGGACTTACCTGACTCTATTCTTGCTTTAGAAGGTCATACTACTCTGCCTCAAGATCTAAAAGAAGAAATTGAGGCTGTTCAAATCAGTGGTGGTCCAGCTGGTTTAGAAGCAGAGCTTCAGCAGTTAAGAGATCTTAGAAGAGTGAACCAGGAAATGCTTGTGCAGACTGAGGAGCTTTTACAAAAAGAATCCAGTGAAGATGGTCAGTTCCGAAGCCAATTTGGCACAAGATGGACCAGGCCTCAGTCAAGCACCTTGACGAAAAATTTGCAGGACCGGTTGAACAGATTTGCAGCTAATCTAAAACAAGCTGCGGAAAGCGATGCACGAATTGAGCGTTCTGTGAAAGATCATTATGCACTAATGTCTATTCTTGATCACCACCCGGTACATTTTCTGTTTCTATAAGCATTTTTCCTTTCCTGTACCGCTGTACGTAGTAAACATTGAAAACAGTATGCACAAACCCTAACGATTCATGTTTAAGTTGAATATGCCATGCTTCTAACCAAATCATCACTTTATCATCTTCAGATAGAGTCGGCTCTTCCAAGTTTGTCTAGACCAATGTTGTCATTGGATGCAAATGAAGATGCTGTCGTCGGGACCTTGAAGCAGAGTTTGGTAATATTTGGTTTCACTTTTATTTCATACCCATGGATCCATGATTCCCCTTTTAATTCTTCCATCTCATTTTCTGGTTGAAGTGTCAGCTGGGTTTCATCTTTTATATTGATACTTGTGATGGATGTCATTTAATTCCACTATTGTATATTTCCATTGTGTGCATTGTTTTATATTTTTTTAGAGTTTTGGTTGGGTAAATTTCTACTGTCTAGGGAGGTCTTTTGAGAAACACATTTGTATCTCGTCTGTGTAATGTCTAGTGGGTTGTTGTACACATTTGTTTTCAAGTCTTTGCTGCATTAGTGATCAGGAGACTGTTTGTTGGTGAGAATTTGTATGAATTTGGGATTTACGGTCCGTTCTTTATTACATAAAAGTTCAACTTCAAAACTTAACTCAAGTCAACTTAGCTTAAAGTAGCCTAAAGTTCATTTTTCCTCTGACTTGACTTAAAGCTACTTTAAAACTCGAAATTTGAGTCAAAAAGGCCAGACGCAATGCACTCGCTGTTGTTGCGAAATAGTTTATAATTATTTTAAAATGGGATCCTCACCCTTCGGAGATATGAGTATAGTAACGAGACTTGGCCCTCCTCTAATATTTTCCTGCCTTGGTTGATAGATGCTGTTTAAGATTCCAATTTTCTGAGTGATCATTTTTTGAACAATGGTTGTTACGAGCATGGTTATTAACATCTTTTAAAAAAACTCAAATTACAATCATTTCAAATAGATTGATATTAATATATATTACTCAAAGGCTAGCACTTTAAGTTAAATACTTCAGTGTATTTATAATTGAATGATGATACATTTTCATCTATCGTTTAACTTTTTACAGAACTCCCAGAATTATAGTATAGAGTAGTATCTTCATGGTTGCTCCTTGAACTCAAGTCTCAAATTTCTATGGTTTAAGGTTTCTGAAAACTGAAAAACCGTGGTCGTAGTAAGCAGCAATATGTAATCTTCCGTGGTTTGTTCTTTGAGAAATCTGTTACCCATAAGCGGATATATTCATTTCTGGAAAGCTTTCTAATTAGTTTTTTGTGTTTGGTCAGAGACAATTGGAGACTCTGGGTGCACAGCGAGCTGGACTTGAAGATATGCTCAAAGAGATGAAAAGAAAGGTTTTCATTGCTGATTATAGTATTATATTTTTAATCTTAGGTGTATTTAGTTTGTATGAGTTTTTTGTTATCAATTTGGCATATCAATAAAGGATTGTCTGTTTTTTCTTGCTCAATTGCCCAGTAATTTATAATTTGCAGTGTCAGTTTTGTTTCTTTATTGTCAGATGTGCAAAGATGACAGTTTTTGATAGTTAACTGGCCTGTCATACTTAGGCTAGATGAAAGATCTACCCTGTGTTTGTGCTTTTAAAATTTGTTTTGGCTTTGCTTATTCCAGACTGTATATTAATTTTCAGTATATATAAGTATAGGCAGTGTCTTATGTGCTGCTCATTTGCTTTAGTTCAGAATAAAAATTTCTCACTTCAAGCCATCATCTTGACACGACTATATCTATTAGGCCCTTGTGTAATTACTACTCACAACTTGCAGGATGATATACTACCGAAGTTGATGACTTCAGTTGGGTCGTTGGACGATCTTTTTAGGAAGGAGATTTCAAAGTATGACCATATTTGTGAAGATATTGCCCAGAATATTGCAGAACAAGAGCAGTTATTACTGCATATCCAGGTACTGAAAGTCAGCCCCCATTCTCGTTGTCAATCTCAGTTGATGAAATCCCTGCTTAGGTGGGTATCTCAAAGGATATGACACAAACAAATCAATCATTCTCGGAATTACTGAATCTTTCTTGACAGACGTGTACGGTGTACCTATGATTTTTTCACGAAACTGCATGCATATTTGCTCATCTAGTCATACGTTCCCCTTTCTGTTGAACAGCTTCATGGCCTTGTTTTAAGATGGCAACCATAACATGAAACAGCAACATCTGCTAGTTCTATGTATTGAATGACAATAAATGGTTAAATAAGCATATTGTGAGAAGTGCTTCATTTTAGTGAAAATTCAAAGCAAAATTTTCCCTGGTGTCTACAGGGACAGAACGAAGAGTTTTCTTCCATATTCAACATTGAAGACTACAAAGGTACTAATTTATTGAAATCACGAATTAGCCTATCTAGTTTGACTTTGAAATTCAATACTGAGGCTCTTACAGAAAATGAAAGGAGAAAAATATTCTTTCGTTCATTTTATACTTTTTATATATGAAGCCACATGTTTGTATCTTGCTTTGGAAGTTACAATTCCCTTTCGATAAGTAGCTCGTAGAAACTGTCTAGTTCATCTCATTTTTATTTCTCTTAGCATCTCGTGAGAAGAGCTATAAGCAAATTCGAGCTGCCATTTCAAAGTATCAAGAAATCAAAGAGAACATTAATGAAGGGCTAAAGTTTTATGTAACCCTTCAGGTATGGATACTAATACTTTTGGGTGTTATTTTACACAATGCTGTTGTCAGTAAAGATTGTCTATTCCGTTTGGTTTTCAAACTAATTTAGTTTTTTTTATCGATGTTATTTTTTATACCTAATGTAGTGTTACTTCTTTATAATAGGATGCCATCACTAATGTGAAGCAGCAGTGTAGCGATTTCGTAATGACCCGAAGCATGCAATGCAGAGAAATGATTGAAGATGTACAAAGGCAGGTTGCAGGTCTCAGTTTCCAGGATAATAAGAACAATAGCGCATATCCAAGCTATACGACAGCGGGTCAGTCCCAACAAGTACCCAGAACTAATACTATGCAGCAGCCACAACAACCAGAAGCACAAAATGTCCTCCGTCCATCACATCCTCAAGCGCCTTACTACCGTCCTCCCGAGCAGCCAGCAATGGGCGGCTACAATCAACCTCAGCCGCCATATGGTGTGCAGCAGCCTTCTCCGTACCATCATATGCCATCTGCTCATGGTGGATCTCCTTACCCCCCACAAGCACCACCACAACAGCCACAAATAGGCCATGGATATGGACATGCTCCTTACTCAAACTGGCCAGCTCCTCCACCTCAGTACTATAACAACGGTCAGGGTCAACAGCCACAGTCGGGCACATTTCCACGGCCTCCTTATAATGCTCCATCTCCGTACCCACCTCACCAAGGTGGCTACTACAAGCCACAGTGAGGTTGAGGAATGTGACCATCATTTAAGACAAATATCGAACCCAGTCGTTCTTTGGATTATAGCATGGGTTACACACAAAAACAAGGCGTGGTTTGTGTCGTTATATAAAGAGCTTATTCTGCGGACGAGATTATGTTGCAAACAGCTTCTACGTCGTGTTAAACCATATGTTGATTGACCTATAGTGATCTTGTACAGCACGTATCTGAATTACAGTACTGTCGAGTTCTTTTTGTAAGGGCGGTTTTATCATTTATATGTGTTTCCTTCACATAGTATAGTATTGAATGGTAAGGCTATCATTTTCTGAGGTAGTGTATGACAGTCACTATGACTACATGGCCCATTCAATCTCAATAACAATATGCATTCACAAAGACTTCCGCGAACGCTTTGAAGGAACTTCTGGCTGTACAATGTGCCATTATCGTAATCCTAACTATCCATCTCCCTTTTACAAAATGTACCAAGGTGCTGTTGGACGCACTAATCCTACTAGGATCGGTTGCTCTTTGAAGTTAAGGAAGATGGTGACGCCCTGGCTTTGGCAAAATCGACAAGGTCCTTTAATAGAGCGTCCTCAGATTCCTTGTCCCTGGGAGGAGTCGAGTGGTGAGAGATAAACAAGTTGTCATATGAGAAGCTAGCCAGAGTCCCCGTGCTTCTCTAGGAATTGTTGGCTTTGTTCATTATTCTTGGCAAGTGGAGGTGGAAGGTTGGTGGTGGCCTGAGTTTCCCAGTACGCTGGAGGTGTAGGGGTTTGATGGTAGCCAAGGAGGTCAGTTCATCATATCCAGAATGTGTGTCATATCTGAATGTTGGAGGAGCTGATGGGGGCTTTGATCCTGTAGAAGAGTAGCTAGATTTTTGCATGTGTAAATGTCCCCACTCAGTGACTCAGATAATAAAGGTACCTAGTATCTGTGATTCTGTAGAGTTCGGCAATCTGGGAAATGATGGGGTAGCAACATAAAGAATAATTGTTGTTGCTTCATCTTCCCAATGAGTTGCATGTAAAATTTAGATCAACTCATATACAGATATGATCTCATCTCAAAAATTCAAGTTTGTGAGTCATGATTTCATATCTATAAATAACTTGATTATCTCTTTATCTTTTAGACGATGTGATACATTTATTCAATTGCATACTCATCATTGCACCGGTAACATGAGCCGTAAAAGTCATTCCTGTTTTAATTTCTTCACGTCGTCGAAGTATGCGTTGCAAATCATCACTCACTGTCAAACCTTGCAACAGAAGGTTCTCATCACTGGGACGTAATATAATAATACCCTAGTCAGAAATCAGCGTCAATAGCTTACAATGCCATATTCAATATTCATAGAAAAAATCCATGTTTATATTACGAATTTTGATAGCCTTCACACTGCTCAGTAAGATCAACGATCAATTCCTGGTTGATAGCCTGTCCAGTTGAGACAACTTCACAGATTATTTTGAAGGTACGTAAATGCAGGATAGTTGGACTACCATAAGAATCACATGAATATTATATTATTGAGAATGCATTTGTAAAGTCTTATATCCCACATCGCTAAAATTAAAGGTTAATGTCTCGTATATCTTGGGTTGCCCTACCACAAATGAGGACGGGGATTTGATATGATAGGTCTTTTACTCCCTAGTCGCTTCTTGATGATCTTCAATGCATCTTTAGCTTGCATGAAATTCCCATGCAGGTAAACACATAAACAAATTTGCCTAACCGTGCATTGATTAACTATCTTCTACTCCACACCTTCATATTTCAGTCACATGGGACACTTTTAAATACAGAGTTATGCTCGAAAATGAATCAAATGCAACTATATACGCATCCTTATCATGCCAATTCAAACATATTAAAGACAAACTCATGAAATAATTAAACGGAGAAACCCTAACGGTGACAGTAAATTAAAGACACCATTGCACTGCGCATTGCGATCATCACATCACAAACAAAAAAAAGGAACACCTAAACACCACAAGTAGTCCACAAAAGAGACAAAAGCGTAGCTACAATGTAAGTTGAAGAACTGGATGGAGGATTATGATAAAATACCAGGGAGGAATAGGATATCACCTTCCTCCGGCTGCAGACGAAGATTGAGAAAGAAGGAGAATGAGGGTCTGTTCTTTTTGACCTAAATTGAAATTGAACTGATCTGAAGTGAACTGAAAAATTTAAAATTAATTAATTAATTACATTTTCGTATTATTTTAATTTAAAAAAATAGTTTTGACAATAATGACTTAAGCTTCTACTCATAGTTTTAAGTCTTATTACGCTTTTAAAATAAATTTAAAAATAATGAATATTTATCATCTGAACTGAATTATCATACTTTAATTTAAAGTCAAAAGAACAAGATGCGGGAAAGGTCGTCTAAATAGGAGGATAAAGTAATGGGAACAAGGATATTGTACTCAGAACAAAGAAGCAGTTGAATGGAGTCTTTTTTGCCACACCTTTTGTGAAATTCAAGTTTTCTGCGGTACTACCGTTTAACAGTTGACTCTATGAAGAAGGAACAATCAAAAACAGAAATTACTTACTGCAGTTAGCAAAGAAGAGAAAAGAAAAAGTGCTCCTACTTTGTTGTTCTTATTTTCTTTTTGGACTAGTGGTTGTCCCGTCGTCCCGATGGGAATTCGGGAAACAAATGCTTGTGGTCTGAGTTTTTGGAAATTTTAACTTAAAAAATTAAAGGTATGAGCAAAATCGAAAACATCTATTTGAATATATGGTCATGATCCTATCATGAATTTTTAATTTTTAATTTTAAATGAGTAATTTTTTTGTTAGTTTTAATATTTAATTTTTTAATTTAAAATAATTTTGGAATGTTTATTTTTAAATTTTTTAAATTTTTAAATGTGTATTTTTTATCCATATTTTGTCTTATTCCTATTTTGTCTTATTCTATAATTGATTCAGCGACGAAAATATATGATTTAGCGATAAAAAAACCTCGTTGTTATATGTGTGGTGGTGGATTGTAATCTATTATATATATAGATGTTACTTTTATTTTTTCTATTTTCAGTTTGGACAATTTTTTTTTCTACTTTATCTTTCATATAACATTATTTTTTTTACATTATTAATCACTCGCTTACATTTATCTTATTTTTCTTCTCAATCTTGTGATATTTTTTAAAAATTATATCTGGACTCAAACAAGAAAGAATATTTTAGGAGGGAGGACTTGCTAAACTATTTGACTAGATCATACTCCACAATCCAAAAAAGATGCACAACTTTCTTTACTCAAAAAAATGCACCTGGTAAAAAGGCAACATCAGTCTTACACCAATCAGAAATGGAAACGTATACTAAAAAAACAATGGTGCATGGGAGGATACTCGTGGATGCTTAGTCAGAGAAATCAGAAATGACACCACAAGTACACTTTTTAATTTGCTGGTGGAGTTGATTAAGCATCTCAGCGTCAGACAGCATTCATTAATCATTTACAGAGACAACAGTGCAAGGCATTAGCATTATACAATAATAACAATAATGTTGAATCCTCTAGCTTGCTAAAAAGCCGCCTTTTGCGATTGATTGAGGAATCAGCGTTGAGAAAATTGTAACGAGAAGTGGCCAATTTGGCTGGTGGCCTCCTCTCATAATCGCTCATTGCTTACAAATTTTCCTTTTTATCTGCTCTCTCAATTCTGTGTTATTCTTATCGTTTTTTTATTTTATTTCTCACACAATATTCTATTTCATACGTTATTCTCCTTACATTTATATTTATCTTATTTTTTTTCACATTTCTATTATTTTTTAAAAATTATATCCAACTCAAAAAGAGAATTGTGGAAGTATAACAACAAACAAACTGTCCTTATCTGACCACTCCAGATTTTTAAAAATAAAAAATAAAAATACAACAACTGTCCTTTTATTAAAAAGATCCGTTTTCTTCTAATTAATAATATTATTATTATTATTATTAAATTTTGATTCGCTACTTCCACACATCATCTTGGAGCCTCTTCGTCTCTCCGGCTTCATTTCGCAACTCACACATCACCAACAAGTAAGCTTCTTTCTCCTTTTCATCCTCCAATTTCTGTTACTACTAATTTATCTACTTTTTGTGTTGTTTGCTTGTTTCGTTGCTGCGTTGTGGAAGACGGACGCATCAACAACGCCAAGGAACGTGTGTGTCGATTTTTTTTCTCTCTTTTTTTTTTGCTGATGTTGGCGTCCTTGGCAGCTGATTGAACTCATTTTTGTTGTGAACTGGGAACTGGGCACTTTGATTTACACTCTGCTGCTTGTATTCTGTTTGACGATATGCCACACACAAAGAAGAAGAAAAA
>JAWWMW010075477.1:0-13617 GCA_035048345.1 Echeveria elegans
CACAACATTGTTTCACCGAGTGTCACAAAGACAATTTGAATGCAAAAAAAATGAAAAGAGAACAATGGATTGTAAATTGATTTTTTAATGGACCATTTATGGAACATTTAGTAAAGTAATATTTAAATAGATTGTAAATGGATTGTAAATACTGTAGATGGTTAATGGGTTGTAAATGAGATTTTAATGGACCATTTATGGACCATTTATATAAATGGTCCAATTTGACATCTCTACCTCCATCCCAGTATAAATGTCTCATTTTTATTTTAGGGGGTTTTAATATACGTTTTCATTTCTTTAAATAAAATATTTTATCTTTTATTTTTACTCTTAATTCTTTAATTTTTGTGGCAGGCCAATATGGAATATTGATATTGGGACATGGGGAGTGTAATTCTGAAGAGTGTGTTATTATTTTCATCTAATTCAAAAATTGTAGTACGATTTTAAATAACGGCTCGCACTCTTGGATCTCTTGTTAAACAAGATTAGCTATATAAGAGAATAAACTTTAGCTTTCCAGTTTTATACTTATCATTAACTTGTATATTTTTCAACATATCAAAATGAAATCCAGTCTATTCAACCATAATAAATGTGTAATTGGTGGCACATCATCCATTACGCAAACTCTAAAATTCGATATTCACGTCGCCCTCTCGGGGCAACATTTTCCACAGTCCACATTCCAGGAAGCATAGTCCTTGAGTCTGGAGGCACGGCCTAAGCAGTGCACCAATTTCGTTCGATTATGATATATCAATATAAATTTAAAACGGACTTGATGGACTGATTTAGTGGTTTTATTTGGCCTTGCTTTTGATTTGAGTCACGAATGGAAGACTATATATAGGTGTATGGCCATTTACTCGTTGGCTCGGGCTAGGGTTTTTATATCGTAACCGTCATAGATAATGACTTCTTAATGTAATGAGATTTTGTAAAAATTTAAGGGAAAATATTTAGGACAGAAAAATAGGCGAGGGTGTTTTATTTGTCATGAAAAAAAAATCAAACATCTAATACAAAAGTTTCAATCACTTTTTAATAAGAAAATTATTAATAATAAATAATAGAAAGTCAAGAGTAATATACCTGCATGAAGATCGAGTGGTGTGCTTTTGGACACCTAAAATCTGCCTTTTACTTGCTCCATTGTTGCATGAATTTAAGCGTATGTGAGAAATGGGAAATTGCGTATAACACTGGTTTCCAGGTCGATAACCCCATGAGCTTGTTGGAAACTTGTGAATTAAAGATGATTCAAATCATCAAATTTTGTGACAAATTTTTTTGAATATCTACTAACGTCAAATGTCGTAGTTTTGAATAAGAGTTTTTATGCAGTGTGTAGTTTTGTTGGATAGAATTTGAGCTTGACGAAGCCTATATTCTCGTACGTATATAATCCTTTGACCGAGTATGAGGAAGATTATTTTATGGCTGTTAACGGTTTGGAAGAAAACTCGCATGCACGTATATATGAAGGCCAGTTCCTTCATTGGAAAACCATGAGTACAATATGTACGCACCACGACAATTCTATTCTTTCTGTGTTTTTTGTGTGAGTTCGATTATTTGTGTGTGTCGGTGGTGATAGCGAAATCTTCTATTCCTTTCGCTTCCTTCACACCAGTGCATGTGAATGGAGGTTTTGCTGTTGTATCATGAGAGACATATTGTTAAGTGAAAACTCAATATCAGACGAGAGCAATACTGTTTTAAGTAAATTGTCAAGTAAGCCTCATCCCCTTACAATTCGGTTTTACATCTCTATTGTAGTTTTTCTTAATTTCAATTCAGTATTTTGGTCTATCAATTTAGTTCAATATTAATCCTGCAATTTCGTTTTTATGTATAATTTCTAACAGAGCTTATCAATAATTAATCTTTTAATTACCAACCTAACTCTTCACAAAGACAAACTTGGAAACCAATGCGAAAAAAGCAAACCCTAGTGTCGGGGACGTTTAACCTTTTTTTTATCAACTCTCATTTAACCTAAATATCTGAATTTTTGGATGGAAGTGTCGCCTGATCAAAGAGTGGCTCACCTAGCCCTAACCCCAGTCAATCATGGTGGAACCTAGAGATCTGTTAACGTTAACATCCACTACACATCCATGTGACCATGTGACAAGGGACGGCGCTCAAGCTTTAATGCAAACAAGCACTAAAATGATATCATGAGTGCAAAGGGCATAACAAAATTAAAGAGATGAAAAAAAGAGGTCCCACTATAAAGACTGTATCCAAAGATCACATTTGCTACTGGACGTGTCCACACATAGGTATGTCTGTATGTCCTGTTTCTGGGCAGCTATAGTATGGGTGCCAAAAAAAAAAAAAACTTTTGGCTTCGCATGTGAGAAAGGGAGAAATATAAGTAGCAAAAACTCATTTAAAATTCTTGCTAAAATTATTAAGGAAGATAGCATACGAGTCAAAACTCATATCAGTATGTAGCTTTTTGCTTATAAGTGTTTACTTTTATTATTTGTATCGAAATATTTGAACTCATTTTTGTAGAGAGAACTATTATTGCTTTTGGCTTTCGACACACTTGTTCGAGATGCCAAGGTTGCCTGAATGTATAGTTTTGTTTTGGTCATGACTAAGAGTTGGACATTTTTGTTTCAGTCAATTTTTGATGAAAAATATGTAACAAAATCATGATCCAATGAGGAAAATTGTGTTATGCTAAGGCTCCGTTTGGTTGCGGAAAAAAAGTGAGGAAAAGAAAATTTAAATGAAAATAATTTTCTCATGAGAAAGTTATAAGGAAAATTTGATCTCATTTTGCCCATTTTTTTCACTTTTTTCCTAACAACCAAACACACTTATTCATTTTCACTTAAAATTTTTATTTAATTTTTCTTTTTCTCTTTTTTCCCCTATTTATACAGATTGGAAATATTCTATAATGGTGGCCCCTAATAAGACCTTTGGGACTAAGTCATTTGCATCTAAGACAAACCAAACCCAACACAGTCACACTCGGCAATGGTATTTGAAGCTTGAGTATATAAGTCAAACAAATGGCTACTGATTAATCTTGCCACAGACACGTCTATACCAATTTATACCAAAACCAGCGTTCAACATTTGAAGTTCAAAATCAACACACCAAGGTCCATCCATGTCTACATCTGTAGAAAGCATGATTCCAAGGGATGAAGGGAGCTCTAACTAAAGACATCGTATGAAATACAAAATTAGAAACATGGTAAAAATATCAGATTTGATTCGATTTCTTTTAGATATTGATTGGTTATAGCAACTTTAAATAATGAAATTGTTGCTAAAAGTAAGGAGTCATATATTTATCAAGACTCCGTTTGATTGTAGAGAAAAGTGAGAAAAAGAAAATTAAAAAAAATGATTTTCTCATGAGAAAGTTATAAAAAAAAATTGAACTTTGTTTTTGCCTATTTTTTTCATTTTTTCTTACAAGCAAACACACATGTTCATTTTCATTCATTTTTCTTAAAAAAATTTTCTTTTCCTCTTCTTTTTCCCGCAATCAAACAGAGCTTAAGATTAAGAATGAGAATTTTTTTATATTATCCTTTGAATTGATGCAATTTGTAGCACCTCCTCTATCTCACCTAATACCTTCTCCAAATCAATATAAACATCCGTGTCTTCTCATTTACTCAACTCCTTTATCAATTATTCATTAAATTTCATATATATATATAATAATGGCATTGCATCAACCAGTTGTTGGTTTTAAAAAGAATCCTCTCCTCGGTTTTGGCTCGTTGTTGATCTCTCTAAATTTGTGAAAGGATTATTTACAGAAAACTACTCTTATGATAGGCCAGGGTCGCTTTCAATTAACCATTCTTATAATTTTATTTTTCTACTTATCACCCATATGATGTATTCCGTTAGCAATCAAACACTCATACACTTTTCCGTTAACTTATTCAGTTTAATAATTAACAAAAAATACATAAAAATCAACAAAAATAAAGAAAAATGTAGGGTCACTTTCAATTAACCATTCTTAATATTTTATTTTTCAACTTACCACTCATATGATGTATTCCGTTAGCAATCAACGACTCATGCACTTTTTTGTTAACTTATTCTATTAAATGGGTAATAATAACTAAAAAAATAAGAAAACAGTTTAAAATATAAAAATAGTGAATAAATTTCGTTTTAAGAAAAATTCAAACGAAAATCGAGAAAATTCAAAAAAAATAATATATAAAATATAAAAACATAATTTAAGAATGTAATAAAAATTAAGAAGCTCGTTATAAGATTTTAAAAAATAGTGAAGAGTAGAGAATGGAATTAAAAACAAAACAAAACATAGAAATTTCATTGTATTTAGTAAGAAACAAATTTCATTGTATTTAGAAAGGGAAAATAATTATTTAGTGATCTACCGGTCAAATTTAGAATTTATTCTACTCGTTGATCTACGGTGCGTTTTAAAAAAAAACTAATTGGAAATAATTTCTTTCTTGCATAAAGTTTTAATTTTTAATTGCTTTCTTAAATCATTTTTTAATATTTTAAAATTTTAGAAATGTAATTTACTTAAAAATAGCTTTCTTTTTTTGGATTTTTTAAGTATTTAATTATTATTAAAATATTAATTTAATGGAATAAATTAACGAAATAGTAGAATATTGGTTGTTCGCTAACAGAAATTATAAATGTGGTTAGTTGATTGTGATTTTCTGCCATTAATCATTTGTGAAAAGGGACTTTCATAACATTAAATAGTTATTTGAGGACCACAAATTTATTTGAGGATGGAATGATTAAATTTCAATCATTGACTTTGATTAAATCAATGGTTGAGATTGATAACTTTACAATCTCGATCACCTCCTATTTTGTACTAATTCATTTCTTATTTTAATTTAAAAATATTTTGATGTCAACCAATATGGACACAAAATACGAGGTGATTGAGATTGTAAATTATCAATCTCAAATATTGATTCAAAAAATTTAATGTTTTAGATTTGATCCTCCGTCCTCAGATAACTTGTGATATCCAAAAGGGTTAATTACCGAAAATCACTCATAAAATACAGGTTTTTTCAATAGTCATTCGTAAAATGTGATATTATCAATAGCCACCCATTATTTTTTTTTACCAATAGTCACCCATATAAAAATAATCAGTTCAATAAACACCCACCCATCAACAATTTGTTCAATAAAAAATAATAAATAAAATTATAAAATTATGTTAAAATTCAGAGACATTCAAAACAGTAATTGAAAACTATTAAACAATTTTTTTATATTTTTAATAAAGTTTTATCCTAAAATTTAGTAAAATTGTGAAATATCGAATTAAATTTATACAGAAATATTCTTAAGGCATAATCTTTTTGTTAAATATGAAACTAAATGATCGGATTTTTCTATTTATTTTCTAAAGTTTTGAATATTTTTGAGTTAATTTGTTATTTTTTATGAATTATTTTCCGATGGAGGAATGTTTATTGAAGTGATTATTTTTATATGGTGGCTATTGATAAAAAAATATTTTAATAAATAACTATTGGTAATATCACATTTTACAAGTGCTTATTAAAAAATTCGTATTTTACGAATGATTTCCGATAATTAATCTTATCCCCAAAAAAAAACCCTTCTGAATTAAAATAATATACTTACTACTCCTTTACACTACACACTACAATGTGAAACGTCAGAAGAACGGTGTCAGCAGTTATGAATCACTCATGACATCACCAAATCTGTTGCAAGAGCCGGGAGCCCCACCAATCGATAATCAATTACTCACTTGTCGATATCTGTTCTTATAAAAAATAGGAAAAAGGATATAAAATTAAATATAAAATAATAAAATTATTTTTCATTAAATAAATAAAATGACTATACTATCCATTATCAATTAAACTTTCTAAGTCCATACTTGAAGTCTTAAACTTCAAATACCATAAAATAATATGAAAAAAATTAAAATAAAAAAGTAATTATGCAGAAAAAATATAAACAAAAAATTTATAAAATAAACATTAAAATAAAAAATTATGCAGAAAATATTTAGCACTTAGGGAGAATCGGATAAAAATACGAAAAAAATTTCCACCGGGAGCATAGCTAGTTGATAATAATAGAAAAAGCCGTCGTTTCCTTCACAAAACGTCGATAACCTCATTTCCTTCACAAAACGTCGTCGTTTCCTCACACTTTGGAATACGACACTGTAGCAGCCCCCTGATCCTTAGCTGTAGTGAATATTCACTTCCCCAGATATTTGTATTCGCTGACTGCGCCCACAATCTAACTGACAATACAACCTTAGCTAACGACAACGTGAAATCCTTAATTAATCATGTTTAGCTAAGTAATTAAACTTAGTGTTGTATTTTATTACACTACAACAATTTCCACAACTCGAGGTTGGCTTTTGCAATCAATTGAACCAAAACACATCAGAGCTGTTGACTAAAATCAAGATAAGATTCAATTTGTAAATTAAAAAAACAATAATGTTATTAATCACTTATTTAACGACAATAAACACTAGTATTACTACAAGCAACCACCTTGTTCAGGTTCAACACCACCGCCAGCCCAGGTGCACATCAGCCGGAAGATCAGGCGTCTTTATTGACCGGAAACAGCAACAATATCGACTATGTAACAAATAACACCAAAGGAACATTTGGAACTACATGAGACCAAACTTATAGGGACTCTATTATCT
This sequence comes from Echeveria elegans, assembly GCA_035048345.1. Classification (NCBI taxonomy): domain Eukaryota; kingdom Viridiplantae; phylum Streptophyta; class Magnoliopsida; order Saxifragales; family Crassulaceae; genus Echeveria; species Echeveria elegans. The sequence goes on from JAWWMW010075477.1 coordinate 6,719, forward strand.
TTTGGAGTGCTGCAGCTTTTAGTTATCTGTGTTGGAGTCTGAATTGTCCCCACTCTCGGGGACGATGATTCCGCCACCTTTGCCGGCGTTGGGAGCTGCAGCGACCACCAACATTTTGAGGATGCTACGGAAGATCTTCTTCTTGATTTCACCGCGACGGGGAGGGAAAGTAGACTTGACGAGAGTTGGAGCCATTTTTGAATGAGTTGATGATGAACAAAATGATGAAGATGATGAACAAAATGAATGAAACTGAAAAGAAAAATAGGAATAATGAAGACAAAATCAAATGAAAAAAAAAACAAAAGAAAACTGAGATCAAAAGAGCATTGGGAAGTTGAAGTGATGAAAAGGGATGAAGTGCTTGAGCTGTGATGACGGAACACTCAATTTAAAGGCCAAATCTTGCGCACTAAGTATGTTTCTAGATGTCAATCTTGCACATTTTGGATTATAGAAAAAAAGTGAGAGCAGACATGCCCCTAAACATATAATAATCAATATAATACAGGGAAAAAAAGGCCTAGATGGGTCCATGGGTCGGATCGGACCCTAATTTCCACCGTCCCCTAATTTAAACAATTATTATTCAACATCAAAATATAAGAGACTTTACTGACTTGGCGACTACCGTACACCCAATTACAGAGGTGTTTGGAGTGGATGTGGATCAGCCTGAACCAAATCATCATGACACTACAAAATTAATTAACATTCATGAAAGATTAGTGCTTCTCTAAATGGAGTATAATAATGTTAAGTGAAGACTTGAATTGCTTATGCCAGATTTTGGCCTCAAATCCCTGCTTGGTTTTAAATTTTTAGTTGATTTTAACAAGATTAAACATGCACTTAGGGATGGGGACAGTTGCGGATCCATAAGAAATTATGACTGAGGTCATGTTCAATACAAATAAAGCAAATTATCTTTTTGAATAAATTAATGGAATCAAAGTTTGAAAATCATTGAGTTCATTCATATAATTTACTTATAAGTAATATTTTCCAAAATGAGTTGGGCTAATTGACCCCTCCTCATATGTTAAATGAGTGGCGATGCATCGTTGCTTCATGTTAAATGTTGTATTTGATATTTACTTGATAGTCAAGCAATATTTGGGGTTAAGTCGGCGGTTTGATTAACACTCCTTAGATTATTGTTTTCATTCGCATTGTAAATGTCGTCCGTGTCAATGTCGAGCTGGCCAAACAGACAAACATTACTAAACTAAAAGTTCATCAAACAACTACGCATCATTTAAGTTTGTTAATTAATTTAATTGAATTAAATATTAACAATATAGTTTTTTTTGCTGACTAACAATATAGTTATGTAGTGTAATCGTAACAAAATCCAACTAAATTAAGAAAGATTCTCTAATTGGGGTCCCAATCAACCCTTATGAGAAGGTAAGGCCCACTATGAGAATAAAATCAAACACCATGTCCATGTGTCTTTTTCTCTCTCCAAATGGCGACATGACGTGGCATTTCACATTCGCACACCCAAAATAATTAGCTTTGACTGGGCCTGATTCAGACGTGGCTTCGACTTAAACTTCCCAAGTGATAAGTTGATAATTATTTGTAGAGTCGATGATAATTTGGGCAACACTTATTTGATGATATATTGATGGTGCTACTCTTTTATATGAATAGATACTAGTGGTTCATCTGTCGTCCCGATGGAAATGCGGAGGAACAGATGCTTGTTGTCTCGTTTTATAAATCTCTTCCGAATCAGGTGTCTTCGATTCCGATGTCTCCAACTTGGATGTTCAGATCTCAATACAACTTTAACCCGACGGAGTTTGAACGGAGATGATTTTTTGAAAAAACTCTTCTCCCCACGCTTTCGAAATCTCATAGAAATTCAATTTTTCCCGTGCCTCCATTCGATTCCCCTCGAACTTCCTAACGTTTACAGCTTCACTTTTTAATTTTTAATTTTAAATATTAAATTTCTACTTTTAATTTTAAAATTTTAATTTCTAATTGTTAATGTTAAATGAGTAAATATATATATGGGTTATAGCGACAATAGGTTATATGGTTTTAGCGAACGTCTTTAAGTTTTCGTCGTTATTTGACCAGGCAACATGGTTATAGTGTTCCAACAGGATTGTGGCTAAGTGGTGTAGACCCTTGCCTTGGAACCCCAAGGTCAAGGGTTGAAACTCTCACTCATGCATGACATGTTTCTTCACACAGTAATATAAATAGTATATGTGAAGGGTTGTTAATTCTTCCCACAATGATGTGTGGAATATGATTATTTGTCTCACCTAGGTGTGGACGTGATGGTTTACTCCCGCATCAGCGTGAGAGTGTTGGTCGTCCCGTGCTGCAGGGATGTGATGATTTCGGAGTGTAGTAATTGTGCATTCGTAGATGTATACAATGTGGTTCGTGTTGAAGTGTGCATGATGAGAGTCCAGCGAAAAGTTAGGTAGGGTAATTGATATTGTATTAGACTAGATGTTATACAGTATGCTCTATGAGTCTCCAGTTGTATTATCTTCCAATCAAGAAACAAATTATGAGCGATGTCGTCATGGATCAGATTGTGAGTGTATCAAACTTCATTAATACAAGTTATTTTTATGCTTAATTTTCTTTATTTCGTAATTCATAGCCATGAACATATATCATACAGTCTGTGTGAAAAGTTTCCTAATTTGCTTCCTATAATTGTAGAATTTTATGTAGTAGCCATTGAATTGAATTGTAACATTCAGGTTCATGAATTTTAGGTCTTGAAACTAGGTTGTAGTATTCATGACTTTTAAGGTTTAGTTCTGGTATTAAGTAGTAATATTCATAAATTTTGGTTCCGTTTGGTTGCGGAAAAAAAGTGAGGAAAAAAAATTTAAAGAAAAATGATTTTCCCATGAGAAAGTTGTAAGGAAAATTTGATTTCATTTTGCCTATTTTTTCATTTTTTTGCTTACAACCAAACACACATTTCATTTTCACTCAAAATTTTTCTTTAATTTTTTTCTTTTCTCTCCTTTTTTCCGCAACCAAACGGGACCTTAGGATATTATATATTGGGCATATTTTATGTTCTATGTTTTTATAAAGGGAGTGGATCAAATAAAAATGAGTGATGTAAATCAGATCAAAATGTCTTAAATACTGTCAAATATTGAATAATTATTTTTATTATAATTAAATAGATATTAATTGGATAATCTCGGTCATTGATTAGAAAGTACATCTATGGTTATGATCTTTTTATACTTTTTATATTTAGACATTTTTTTACCAAATCTCTACCTTTTATAAATTATATAGTTTAGTCATTGATTTGCTAAGTAACATTCAAGAAATTTTCGGTAGACGGGGACGTCCACCTTTGTGGAGCGATGAAGCGGAAGTGCGACAGAATCAAGATCTGGCCATAAAATAAGTTTGACGCATGAGAATAAAGAACAGATTGGGAAATATTAAAATTCCAAATATTATATATGAGTGAAATAAGGAAACTGATATTATTACACTATTTTAATATATATTGTACCCTTCTAATTGTTTAAATCATATCAAATCAAGTGTTTGAATTTTTGTTACGAAATGATTAGATGATAGGTTTTGTCATCCTTGCTCCTTTTACGACCAACGAGTGTATTAGGGCCTGTTTATAAACCCTATTTGAAAAAATAAATGAGTTTGTTTTGAAATCAAATTGAGTTAACTTTTAACTCATTTCTGCGTAAAACGTAAGTTCAAAACAGTCCGTAAATTTCAAACCTTGCTCGTAAGCAGGGTTTGGATAAATAAATTTCAAAACCAAAACAAGCCTCGATAGCCGCATCCTCCGTTAGCCGCGCCTCTCCGTCACAAGTCGCGCCTCTCGTCGTCGCTCTTATTCACCCATCCTTCGCCGTCGTGGCTGTTCTTCAGCCATCCTTCGCCGTCGTCGCCCTTCTTCACCCGTCCTTCCTCGTCGCCATCGATAGTCGTCCCTCCTCGTTTGGCCCAGTCAGGTTTGTCATGACTGCTGATTTCCATTCGCAAATTGATCAATTCAATCCCATCGACGATCGTGCCATTCAGGTAAAGCTTGAATCGTTCGACGAAGACCAACAATCACAACAACCCACTGCTATTGTTGTTTTCGTCGACCTCACTTCCGATTCCGGCGATGATGACAACTGCGCCGCCACCACCACCTCAATTTGCTCTGATTCTCCGCAAACAGTTCTGGAAGGCTGCAGACTACGAAGGAGGTTCACTCCTTCAGATTCCTGTCTTAATTCAGGCATGTTTCCTTTTCTATTTCTTTCCTACATTCCCTCAACTGCTACTGCTGTTTTGCCACTTTTAGCTTGACTGCATTCGCTTCGTTAATTTGCAGATTGCATGGAGCACCTCACAGTTCATCCTAAGTTTTTGCATTCTAATGCCACTAGCCACAAATGGGCTCAGAGGTCTTTCTCTTCGCCTATTCACTTTACCCTCTTTGTTTGTTTACGAATTTATTTATTTTGCAGCATTTGCCGAGCTTCTGGACAATGCTTTAGATGAGGTATTTGAATGCTCCATATCACTTCGCGTATGTCCTCTGTGCCAACTAGAAAATTCGTATGGCATTGTTTACTATTCTTACCAAGTCCGCAATGGAGCTACGTGTGTTAACATTGATATGTTCGAAAGCAATAAATGTGGCAAGATGATACTTGTTGAAGGTAGGGATTTTGTTTCTTTCTATTATTATATTAATCATGTGCCTTTGCCATACACTTCCTCTTCATCAATTTAGCTTTTTTTTTTTTTACATTCCTTACCGCATAATTGAATTTTTCAGGATCTTAAAGCAAGTGCTATGAGGACTGAAAGTTTGTTTGTGTTGTGTTTAGATAATGGCGGTGGGATGGACCCAGACAAAATGCGACAATGCATGTCTCTTTGATACTCTGCAAAGAGCAAAATTGCAGACACTATTGGGCAATGTAAGTTATCCTCCCAAACCATCCTGGAAAATAGAATCATTTTTCTTCTTTCACTTTTACTGCTTCAGCCATAGCAAGGGAATCCATGAAACTTCTACAACATATCATTCAAATACAAGGGAATCCATGATAATCTCACTGCTTGCTCAACCATTCTAATTACTGTGTCATATATATCTAAGCATCGGACTGTCATATACATCTAATTGTAACTAAGCTTTTAATTTCAGGCCTACTCAAAGCATCAGACTGCTTTCATATACATTTTGAATGCTGTGACGGATCTTCTTCGCCAGGTAAAGTAGTGATCTTCTCCCCACCAATTTTGCTTTTTTGTCTTTTGTTTTCCCCCCCTTACTGGAACTCAAGTTCATTAGATAAATCTTGAAAGAATACTGCTGCAAAGTGTTTATTTTGTTTGTAAACTTACTTGCATTTTAATTTCTGTATGCGGGAAATGACAATCTGCAAATGTCTTTACTAAGATTCATAACACCATGTCGTTCATAGAAACTTTACACTGTCTAAAATTAAAGCTTTGAGAAATTGGTGCACGAAACTGTTCATGCTTATTTGTCTTTCCATCTTTGAATAACAAGCTTATTTCTGCAATATTGGTTGAATCAGCATATGATGTTACTCGTCGAGAGACTTTCAAGTTTCACTAATTTGACTGATGTTTGGGCTAAAGAACTTCTAAGACGTTGTTCATCCCCTGAAGGTGTCTCTATATGGAGTTGGATAAATGTGAAGAAACTACTTTATATGATGTAAACAGGAATAGATGAGGAGAAATTATGTTGTTAAAGTGTATTCAATTCTAAGGCAAGGCATGCTCTGTGACAAGGAGTGTGGTTGCTGCTGGATTATGTACTTTAATATATCGTGTTTTTCTAGGTATCTTGTATGTGGAAAAACAATGTAACGAAAGTTTTTGGAATTGAGAAACTGTGGAAAAATAAATGATTTTAACTATGAGAAGTTTGTGGAATTGAGCAACACCATTGTACAAATATGTAATGAAATCTAAATTTTATGAAAAGTATTTTGAATGTTCAAAATTTTTTTGGTCGGTCGAAAGTTGTGGTGGTCGGTCGGAAGTTATGGTGGTGGTCGGTCAGAAATTATGGTGGCGATCGGTCGGAAGTTATTGTGGCGGTCAGGTTATGGTAGCTGGTCGGAAGTTGTGGTGGTCGGCCGAAAGTTATGGTGATCGGTCGGAAGTTATGGTGACTGGTCGGAAGTTGTGGTGGTCGACCGAAACTTATGGCGGCGACCGGTCGGAAGTTGTGGTTGCCGGTCGAAAGTTGTGGTGGTTGGTCGGAAGTTGTGGTGGCTAGTCGGAAGTTATGGTGGTGGGATGAGGTGCAAAAGTGTTATAAATGAGTAAATGAGATGAATTTGTTGAAATGTTTATAAATATCAAAAGTTCCTAGTTTAGTTTTGAATTTGTTTTGAGTTTAGATTTAAGTTACAAAGTTATTCAAAACTTTTTCAAAACTTTTTTCAAATTGTATTTATAAACTAGGCCTTAATATGTGTTTATCATTACATCGGTTAAGTGTCTGGTCCAGCAGCAGCCCAAGCAACAAAATGGCGGTGTGAGGAAGACACTTGGGAGGTATTTTATTATGTGGTGTTGTATTATCGATGATTCTCTTGTGGGTGGATGACTACTCCCTCGAGTGAATTCTTACTACTCGCCTGACCCTCCAAAACAAGATGGGACTGAGAAACCTACCGGAGTTGGAGGTATGTAACTAAGTTCAGTGGGAACAGTAAATGTTTCAGGCTTGATTATTTATTGCTTTTTTTATAAAATTTGGGGTTAATTATCGAAAATCACCCGTAAAATACGGGTTTTTCCATAGTCATCCGTAAAATGTGATATTACCAATTACCACCCATTAAAATATTTTTTATCAATTACCACCCATTAAAATT
>JAWWMW010075498.1:0-13614 GCA_035048345.1 Echeveria elegans
TGGTTGCTAAAGCTTCAGTTGGGGTTCACCGCCCATGCTACATAATCATGGCTGGTGATATGAAGAAATGATTAAGCGTGAGTAAAATGTAGAAAAAGTGCATTATAATATGTCATTTTGCAAATAAAAGGTATTATAACTGATAATTACAGATGACAAATATTAAAAGCACTTTGTTAACGAAAAACAAGTAATCGTCGTTTTCTTATTTGTATTTCGGAGGGTTCCACCAGTCTGATTTCTACGTTTCAAATACCGTTGCGTTTGTATTGAAGCGTAGATTCAAAATCCGTTGGCCGATTTTGATTTCAGAATTATTTTATATTTCTTTTTGGATTTTACAACTTTTCGACATACTAAACGATCCCGAAATCAAAATCGGCCAACGAATTTTGAATCTACGCTTCAAAACCACATCAGTACAATCAACAAATTAACTGCATGTCCACAACAAAACCACATCTTTAAAGCATCTTATTAAATTTGATCGCAAATTAACGTCGCCGCATAGATAACCCTCGTCATCAAATCTCATATCCTCAATCGAATTGTCACGGTCTCTGGAATAGGTAATTACTTCTGCAGAAACTCAACCGAGCGCTCCATCGAGTCAATCCAACCACCAGCAAATCGAATGGCAGATTCAATCTCAAACGCAACAGTCTCCATCGCAAGGCAAACATACGGATCGTGGCCAAAGTGACATGTGAATGAACGCCGAAGGACGAGAGATGAGAATGAACTGGCAGATTAGGAAGGCACATGAAGAGGGAAAGAAGACGTCGATGGTGGTTGCAGAAGCGCCGAAATGCCTCTTCACCGAGAGCGTTTACGAAATTTTTGTTTAAAAAAGTTGAAATAAATAAGAGGACACATATTATGCAACATCCGGAAATGAATAATGGACATATGATATGGAACAAAGAGAGTACTAAAAAATAGCCGATTAGTTACATAGTTTTCATGTGAAGAAAAATTAATTTTTTATGATATTTCCTTACTAACAGTTCAGAGTTTTTTTTACATGAACTGCTTTCTTTAATTACCGTCAAATCTTTAATAACAACAAAATTACTCCAATATTATACGTACTTCAATTTAGAGGTGACAAATTGGATCATTTATTTAAATGGTCCATAAATGGTCCATTAAAAAATTTATTTACAATTCATTAACAATCTATTTACAATCCATTTAAAAATCACTTTACTAAATCGATTGTTGAATACATTTACAATACATTTATAATCCACTAGCAATTTAGTGAATTTGATTCAACCAATTGGCTGACTGTCGACCAGCGTTGACCGACCATACCCGACCATTGACCTAAGTGAGCCATCATTGACCGGTGTTGACCAACCGTTGATCGGCGATAACTTACTGCTAACCAGACTATGTGGATTTAATGGTCTATACCATTTATCCATAGTTCATTTAATCAAATTCGCTTAATCCATTTACACTAAATGAATTAAATGGCCTAGACAAATTAAAATTCAATCCGTTTAAAATCCACACATAATCCACCAGATCCATCCATTTTGCCACCTCTATTTCAATTGCTAAGCGACACATTTTTATCTACGCAGACTACCAAATGGATTTGAGAATGTCAATCAAATGATCTCCTCTCCTGTTCAACTTGCAGAACGTCTCAACAGTTTGGTACATGTTAATGAGAGTCGAACGATAAAAATGGTCTAGAACAAAGTAGGTTTTTTTTTGGATGGGGAATAAAGTTTTTGAAATAATCCAACCGGTTCGATCCTCGGTTCATTCAGCTAGCGGTCTACTCCCTTCATCTAGTCGGTAAAAGCAAAACCCTAGCGAACCGACGACCCTCTCCACGTCTCATCTTCGCTCGCTCCCTGACCGCACGCATTTTGTCCATCTCGATCGAGCCAGCCGTTCGTTGCACAGGTACCTTTCTTTCCGATTGTGGTTCTTTTTTCTTTTCTTTTTCGTTTTGTTAATTTAACATCCGTAATTAGGGCTTAGTGTTTGCAGTATACTTGTTGGATTTCGGATTTTGTGGTATCATTTTTGCTGTACTGGATCATAATGCAGTTTTTTGCGATTCAGATTGAGGCATATTTGGTTTGGTACATGTTTATATTTTTCTTTTTTATGCGCTTGTAAGTTAGTTAAGGAGTCTGTGTAACTCTGCTCATGGAAAATAATTTATATTTAGAAAAAGTATATTAGTAGGATTTATGATTGATATGACTCTAAGTAGGCTTGATTTTTTTTTGTTGTTGTTGTTAGAATGAGTGGGAGAAATAGCTACGGGAAGAGATCGTATTCTCATTCCGAATATGAGAACAGTGGAAACAAAAGGAGAAATACCGGTGAAGACAGAGAAACTTTTTCAATTGGCGCTGAAGATACTGTTTACAGATATATATGCCCTGTCAGGAAGATAGGAAGTATTATAGGTAGAGGTGGGGATATAGTCAAGCAATTGAGGAATGATACAAGGGCAAAGATCAGAATTGGTGATACTATACCGGGATGTGATGATCGTGTGGTTACTATTTACAGTTCTAGTGACGAAACCAATCCTTATGAAGATGGTGGGAACTATATTTCGCCTGCTCAAGACGCTCTGTTTAGAGTTCATGATAGAGTTATTGATGATGATATGCATGGGGATGGGGATAATGAATCTGAAGGTTCACGTCAAGTAACTGCTCGGATACTTGTACCATCTGATCAAATTGGATGCGTGATTGGAAAAGGTGGTCAAATAGTTAAGGATATTCGTGCTGACACTGGTGCTCAGATTCGCATTGTGAAAGATGAACACTTGCCACGATGTGCATTAAACTCTGACGAGCTTGTGCAGGTTTAGTAACATTCACTATTCGTACTTTCGTAGTGTTCTGTTTAATTTTTACTGTTTGTATGATAGTCATGTAAGTTTTTTGCCTTTTCTTATGATTGGGGCGTATTTCTGCACCCTATGTCACTTAGTCATCTTGATTTAATTCGCAAGTTATTTTTCTTATTTAGTAATTTTTAGAATTTTTGTTGCTTCAGATTTCTGGGGATGCTTCACTTGTGAAGAAAGCTCTTTACCAAATTGCATCTCGTCTTCATGATAATCCATCCCGTTCTCAGCATTTGCTTGCTTCAGCTTCGATTGCTTACCCACCCGTCGGTACATACGTACCTCCTTCTGCTGGTGCTCCGCTAATGGGGTTGAATTCACTCGTGGGGCCTTATGGTGGATATAGAAGTGATGCAGGAGATTGGTCCCGTCCATTTTATCCTGTTCCTAGGGATGACATGTCTGCCAAAGAGTTTTCTCTTCGCCTTGTCTGTCGCACTGCAAATATTGGTAGTGTCATTGGCAAAGGTGGTGCCATAATTAATCAAATTAGACAAGAATCGGGGGCTAGTATTAAGGTTGACAGCTCTGTTGAAGAAGATACTTTAATTACTATTTCTGCTAGAGAGGTAAGTTACTTCATTGTCTCGCTATTTCTGAATACTGTTTTCAGATAATCTGCATATGTCACGCTCTTTCATCTCATAATTTTATTGTTTTGTTAAGTTCTTTGAGGATATATCTCCTTCTACTGAAGCTGCATTGCGCCTACAACCTCGTTGCAGTGATAAGAGCGAGAGGGACTCAGGCATTGTGTCATTCACGACAAGGATGCTTGTTCCTTCTTCAAGGATTGGCTGCCTTATTGGAAAAGGGGGAACTATAATAAATGAAATGAGGAAAGTCACTAAGGCTAATATTCGAATCCTTCCGAAGGACAATCTTCCTAAAATTGCATTAGAAGACGATGAGCTGGTGCAGGTAAGCTACATTGATATTGCCTTGATAACTAGCTAGTCCTTAGTAGAATCTAAGATATTCTTCTAACCTTGATATGTTTTCTTGATCAGATCTCTGGAGACCTTGATGTCGCAAGGGATGCCCTCATTCAAATTATTACGCGGTTGAGAGCCAACTTATTTGATAGAGAGGGAGCAGTGTCGACATTCTTGCCAGTTATGCCTTACATTACAGGGCCACCTGACGATTCTGATGGACCGAGATATGATAGAAAGGAGAGGGATAGAGATAGAGATAGGGACAGAGATAGCAAAAGACATGTGCGAGGGGGACACTCTTATCCTGAACCATATGGTAGCTCCGCAGATTTACCTATTGCTGACAGATATGGAAGCTATAATAGTCCGCCACAGGTACCTCAAGCTACACCTGATAAACAAAAATGTTATTTAGTTGATACTTGTCTGCTGGTGTGGGGATAATGTGTGTAAACTCTGTATCTCCATTTTGGTTGTTTTTTAATTATATTTTGCATTTTCTGTAATATTTTGAATGTTAAACACCATATCTGCATTTAGCCTTCTCGTATCACTCAACTTTTTTGGCTACATTTTGTACAGATCCCTGGTGCAAGAGGAAGTTTGTATGGGGCTTATGGAAGTAGTTATGCATCTGGTGGAAGAAACGACAGTTCTAGGTATGATGTCCTTTTTCAGCATAAGTTCAACCGATGACATGTCTACTTTCCTTCCCCTTGCTGAATAATCTATGCAGATTTAGATATAAGCAAATGAACGTGCTTTCATCTTTTAGCTATTTCTGATTTTGTCAGTCATTTTGGATAAGTCCCTTTTTTTTTTGTTCGCAGCTATGCTGACAGGGTCTCCAGTCAGGCTCCAGGGTCTCGGCAAAGAGACTATTATTAGTCATGATTGGAGGCAGGTATGTTGGTATTGTTCAGTCAGAATAGTCATAATGAAAAAGGATTTCCTACGAACAATTATAGCTAATACAGAAGGGACTTGCAGCCTAACCTATCAGCCTTCACCTATCCTACATCTGATATTATTTTACCGCTTTTGCCTTCCATCAACCATTTAGGCACCTCAGATTCCTGAAGCCCGATGCTAACCTACTTTCCTTTGATGAAGCCTACAACCTAAACTGGATGATTTGATGAGTTCGCCCAAGACCCACCTTGATGCCTCACTCTCTATAAGGCCATCTTACCTGGATACCAATCTACCAGCTCTTGAAGAACATTTAATAGCCTTTTACAACATTCGCAATGTGTTAGAAGTGATAACATATGTTTGTATTAGCTCCCAGTAGCCTTGGACGATACACCCTAGCCATGTTCTGCAAATTCTGGTTTTTACATACACTCACTTTTTGCACTCTAGCTTATAGCCTTCACCTTCGCCCTTAACGGCCATCTGTTTGGTTAAGGTTTTGTTCCTTTTGCGTTTTCAAGTTTATCCTCTCACCGGCATGTGTTTACAGTTTTACTTGTGCACTGTATTTTTGCATGTTATTGTGCCCCACTTGAATCATTCTTACATGGTAGATAAGAAGTACTAGGTCTGTTTTTTTGAGGATTGATGATTACTCAGAACGGCGAACCAAAGAGGCTGCTACTTGTATAATTTGAATTCGTTAGATGCTATGGATGCATGCCCTCTGGCTGGGATATTCACAGGATATTTAAGTATCTGACGCTGGGACCTGGAGAGGGTGTTGAAGGTGCTATTTTTACCCAATCTCAGTTTGGTTTGTAAATGATACTGTACATAGCTGGATGATATACACATTTGTTATCATTATGTAAATTGTAATGGCATTTGTTGCAATTTCCACGATCCTTTTGAGATTCATTTGATCTTTTCGCTTGTCAAATTTGGAATTTTGGATTACCCTAATGTTCTACGTTGCTTAAAATCGACCATGTATTAATGTGATGCCTTTCGGAAATAAGTATTCTCTCGGTCTCATATTTAGTACTCTCTTCGTTCCATATTATAAGTTCCTTTTTTCTCACACTTATAAGAAATCGTTAAATATATTAAGAAAATCACAATTTTATCCTTTCAACTTATAATTATATTTAAATGACAATCATTAACTGCATTTATTTCATTCATTAAATCTAAAGGTAATATGGTGAATTTTTTCAAAAATCTTTCCTTAATTCGTAAGTGGACATGTATTTTGGAATATCACAAAAAGGGATAGTGAACCTATATATTATAGAACGGAGGGAGTATCTCTTATTTTGAAGTTTGTAGAATGAAAATAATGTAAAGACAAGTACTGAAAGAGAATAAGTAAGATTCAACCAGTTGAAGAGTTTTGCGAAGAAAATGGGATTGAGGAAGGGCTTGGTTAGTTAACATAATTTTGAGTAAATAAGTCGGGATAAGTTGAGTAGCAATAAGTTAAATAAGAAAAAATTGAGTTTCTTACTTTTATCAAAATACTAATTAGCATTATTAAGTAACAAACACAAATGAATTTTTAGTGGGTGTAGCTTTAAGTAAGAATAAGTTTTAAGTAAAAAATAAATTCAAATGAACATATCTGATCCGCCTTCGGGTGAGGAGACTTTTCTCTCCCTTCGGTTTTCAGGTGAGGAGGCTTGATAGTTGATTGTTTGGTCATATTTGTTAAACTTAATTTCGATGTCATCGAGTCTTGGTGAAAGTGTCACTTGAAGAGAGTCATGCCGAGTAAACATGAATGAGGACGTTGAATCTTGAAGAAGTTATCCGGAGAGATTTAGCTTGATATGTTATGATATTTTGATATATATATGTATGTATGTATAAATCCGATCCAAATTAGTACTAATTTGTATGAACAACCCCCAACGCTGACTTATAAGACTTTTTTTTTTGAAAAATGTATGTATCATTTAACAAAATATCGGGTGAAATAGACACAACACACAAAACCATCAACTCAAGACTAAAACATACAACTCTAAAATAAGCTTCCAAAAACTACGCATCAATAATTAACACTTGAACCTAAATTCTCTAACCATCGCCTGTCAATGACTTTTAGATTGGAGTTGCACACCATACATATCTTAAACTTAATCCCCCGCATAATCTTTTTAGAAATGAGACTATCATTGACATCCTCATTTCTAAAAAAATTATAATTTCTACTCCTCCACACCTGCGTCATCGCCATAGTTATGCCTGGCACCAGAAGCTTTGTCCTCAGTCTACTCCTCCTCCAAACCATTGAACCATGGAATCAACAAATGTCACTGACATGAAATATCTTTACAATTCAAAACCCGTGCGACATTACTAATGACAGCTTTAGCCACTCTGCATTGAAAGAACAAATGGTCGCGAGTCTCCAATTCTCCTTCACATAAGACACAGTCACTGGACGTCTGCCCTCCTCTCTTTCTCAGTCTATCCCGTGTCAATAATCGATTCTTTGCCACTAGTCACACATGTATTGTGTCTCGAGGGGAGTTGAACTCATTCCAAACTAACCGATTCCACTCCACCTTGGGCAAATTTTGCTTTAATGATTGATAAGTGTCCTTAACATTGAATCCACCACCCTTCCCAATCCATTGCAAAGCATTTTCCTCCACTACAATGCATTTGGAGCTTAGCGTTATGCATTCAGACACTCTTAAGGACCCATGATCTCATTTTAACGACCCATGTATCCCACATTCTTCTGTCGTTAGTCCAATAAGCCAATAACCAATTATTTCACAAATTCACCTCTTTACCAGCATACCCCCAGAGTTGCTTAAGAACCAAGGCATTATTCATTATCTTCAAATTTTTTATACCCAAATCCCATTTATTCTTCTCCGCACATACCTCGGTCCATTTTACCAGATGATTTCCCTTTCCTTCCTTATTTCCTTTCCACAAGAAATTAGCACATTACAAGTCAACAACAGCAATAACTGTCTTAGGAATGATACATATCCTAGCCCAGTACCCCACCATTGATTGGAGGACTGAGATAATTAGAGCTCTTCTACCTGCTCTGGAAAGATGTCGGTTGCTCCAAGATTTTAATCGCGATGTGATTCTTTGAGTTAATTCAGTGTATTCATGCCCCCTGAGGGCCTTGTTGTTAAGAGGGATACCTAGGTACTACACTGGCAAAGGGCTAATCGAGCAACCAATATCAGTTGTCACCCACAACTTCCTATCCTCTCCCATACCTACAACAAAAAACGTTGCTTTTATGAGAGTTTATACTCAAACCCGAAGCTAACAAGAATGCATCCACTGCCTTCTTCAGAGCCAAGATTGCAGACTTCTTCAGAGCCAAGGTTACTTGAAACTTGAAAATGCTTCCGCTAAACTGAAATTCGGGGTGGGTGTATGATTCCTGGGGCTCGGTATCTGGTAACGAAGCATTGTTGCATCTGCCTAGGATGTCTTTACTTCTTAATCATCAAGTCCCGCTCATATGTTACGGAATACAGAACCCTACAGCAATTTTGACGCACATTTGATGTTTTCTAATTGTCCGCGGTTGTGTGATTCTGAATTCTAAGTGTCATGAGGAATACTGGAAACCTCTCCAAAGTTAAAATGCTAGATCAGAGAACCATCAAGTCCAGTCTCTATCTCTATGCATTACATTAGGTGAAAGAGGCATATTGTGCTAAGTGGCAAGCAAGTAGCTGACCTCTATACGTAAGTGGCAATTCTTAATCTATCAACAGTGACTAAGAGGACTCTACAAATAATTATTTAGTCATGCAAGCAAGTAGCAAGTTTGGCCAGTTAGTTAGTATGGCATACTCGTTCATGCTTCCTACTAAGATTTCTTACATCTGCCTATGATGTGCTCATTTTTTTTTCTCCTTGATATTATATGCCTTGATTGCACTGCCGTGCAGTGCAGAGATTTGATCCTTGGATGTTATTTTATATATGATCCCGTCACTTCCTGTTTTTTATATTCAAATGATTGGTTAGATCTCACTCAAACTTTGGTTACTCTTGCGGTTTGTCTGGCTTCTCTTGACCCTTATATTTGCTTGCATTGCCTTAAGTGAGTGGTGCTGCAGTTTGTTTGGGCGGCCGGCCACTCTCTTTCCCACCCACCAAGCTTAAGTGAGGAAGAAGCTGTTATAACTTTGTTTTACTTTTCTCAAGCTTTTTATCGGTATGCCGGCCTAGTAGCTTGACATTGTTTTAACGGATGATTATTGTCAGCTTCAGAGGCGACATTGTCAAGTCCTTAAGTATTAAACTATGACTTAATCTTCATTCCGCATTAATTGTTTTTATAAACTTAAACTATGTAGCCGATGATGAAGAACATGAAACATGGTGAAGGCACGGCACAACTAACGGTGGGAGGCAATGCCAAATGATGCATTCTTGCCGAGATTAATTATTAGTTATAGACATGGTAATACATTTTCCAGATGGCTTGAAAATAAAATAATTATGATTTGAATATTGAATTCTAGTGACAAAGATCGACAAATGTAAACATTTTTCGATCTAATTTTTTTAGTGTAAACCGTTTTTTGCACAAGTAAATTACAGCAAGTTTAAGCACATCTCATCCGCATCCACATTTGGTCATCAATGTTCCCTCCAACAATACCTCCATTTAAATTTTTAAGAAAAGATTTTACTCCATATTTTGTCCATTGTTTTTTTTCTTCTATAAGATAAGATTCATATTAGTTAATTTATAGGTTCCAATGAGGTTTGGATGAGACTATGGTTTCCTAAATTTATGGAATTAATTTAGTAAATGAATAAAAATAGTATGTATCGAAAATTGTGTCTGAATAATATTGATCTGTGATATCAAATTACAGTTAGCTGCCAGTGGTGTGTAGCTCCACGCCGCCACCTCCTCTCCTCTCTTGTTATATCTCTCACTCGCTATATATGCACTCGCCGTGTGATCTCCAAAGTCACCATTTTCACCTCTTAATTTCCTTCTTGTGTGTTTTCTTTTTTTTTCTTGGGCGCGATGGATGGAGAGATTTCGTCCGATTTAGTGATGCAAAATCTAGTCCTGAAGAGAAAAAGAAGACAACGTCAACGTCCATGGAACTCCTCATCATCTGAAGATGACATTGTGGATGGGAGACGGATGATGATCACAATGCCGATATTCTCATCATCTTCAAGGGAGGAGGATGATGAGGAGGAGCACCAAGCGGCCAAGTGCTTGATGCTATTAGCTCAAGGTAAGTATCGGACAGAATTCAACTCGCTGAGAGTATCGGAACGAGCTGATATGCTAAAAACAACTAGGAAGTCATGGTTGGAGAAGAAGATTAATGGAGGACTTTATGAGTGCAAGACTTGTAACAGGACGTTTCAGTCGTTTCAAGCACTTGGAGGCCATCGAACGAGTCATAAAAAGATGAAAATCAAATCGGAGGAATTAGTACCACAAAAAACAGTACCTAAACCATCAGAACAAAACTACAACAATCTCATCGCACCGATCGCTCTGCATCTAGGAACAAACAGAACACCTCCAAAAGTTCGCGTCCACGAATGCCTAATCTGCAATGCAGTATTTGCATCAGGGCAGGCGCTCGGCGGACATATGAGGCGACACAGAGTCACAATAGCAATAAATTCTCCTATAGCAGAAGGACAAACAGGCACTAGGACCGAGACTAAATCAGATGGTATAACTCTTTCTTTACTTAGTCTTGCTCCAGAGGAAACTGGAAATGAAACCAGTAGAAGTAACAATGATTTTCAGTGTCTGGATCTGAATTTTCCGGTTGCATCGGATGAGATTGTAGAGAGTCAGTTCTGCTTCGGTTCGAAGCAACCGGAACAACAACAGCGGGAAGATTCAGGTTTGGAATTCTCAAGTCCAGCTTTGGTGGTTTGTCACTATTGATTTGTTTCTTCTATACCTTAATTCATTGTGTTTGTATACCACAAATTCTTTAGTGTCGGATCCTCTCAAATCATTAAATCATGTTCCATACAATGTCAATTTCTGTATTTCTCTGATGTCCACACAGCTGAATTGTATAAAAAGTCAGTTGAGAAATTATCTCACATCTATTAAATTTATACTTCTCTGTCTAATGCTCAACGCAAAATGTTGCGTTGCGAAGAAAGAAACAACAGCTCCAAGATAACTACTCGAAGACTAGATTCACATAGTGACACATTGCTGCAGGACTTACTCTTAAGGATGAAGCTTGTTAGGCAATAATCTCATTCGGACATTTGGCTTTACTAGCTGGTACAATCTGGTTGACGTTTGGCCAGCTAACGTTTGCAAGTTTCTCATTATTTGTCGAATTAGCACGAGGTTAGTGGCGTAGATGTCAATTTAACACTAAAATTTTGCTAATCCTCTCATGCTTAATCAATTGAATTCTACTGTTCACATTGGTCTCATCGTCACTATTTTTATTAGAGTTAATTACATAAAATCATCATTATTATATATCATTTTGCACAAAATCAGTACTATAAAATATTTGTTCACTTAAGCACATATATAAAATTTAAATTTAACAAATGACGACATTTGTTGATATAAAAAATTAGTATAAAATAAATACACATGATATGTATAATATTGTTTGACTTTAGTTCATTTTGAAATTTTGCATTTAAAAAAATTAATTTAAAAAATTTATATAAAATAAAAATCAAGGTTTAATAGATTTTAAATTATTTTAAATTTAATACAATTTCTTTCTTATATGGTATAATATTTTAGTTTTTTAATATTTTGTTCATTTTAAAAAAAAAATGAATTTTTTCATATTAACAAAGGTGGTCATTTGTTAACATCAAATTTTATATAGGTAAGTGAAAAAATATTTTATAGTTGTGGTGTTGTGCAAAATGGTATATTATAGTGGTGATTTTGTGTAATTAATTATTTTTATTATTTTGGTGAATGCATAATTACATACTCAAGAAAATGATTTTTTTCATATTAACAAATGTGGTCATTTGTTAAAATGAGATTTTATATAGGTGGTTTAGTTATAAAAATATTTTATAGTTGTGGTTTAGTATAAAATAGTACTCCGTATATTATAGTGGTGTTTTTGTGCAATTAATTATTTTTATTATTTTGGTGAAATTATAATTACATACTCAAGAAAATGAATTTTAGACATTTAGGAAAATGTTAGGCATCATCGTAAACTAGTTTAATACTCCATATGACATGTAGTTTTGTCGAAGGACGCCGTGTTTGGATTAAAAAAAAAGTAAGAGAAAGAAAATAAAATAAAAAGAAAAGTCAAACAAAATGGAAAGTAAGAGAACTAAACATCGTCGGAAAGGTTTCTTTGTTAAAATTTCAATTTCTCTTTAGCAGCCAAACACACCATCTTATTTTTCTATAAAATGTCCATCCATTAACTTTTCATGAACCAAAAGGGCGTCATGATTTGGATAGTTGTTGGCCGCATTGATCTGAATCCTACTTATAATTCTAGTCGTGTAGATAAGTAGGATTACTACTTTGATTGCATGATTAAGGATTTAAAGAGAGTTGCAAATGGTGAGAGTGGGTGACTGAATGAGACTAGATGCTATGTGATCATCTTAATTCCTTTTGTCTACTGTTGCGTTTTATATTGATGTATAATGATTGAGCAAGTAGAAGTAGCTTTAGGGTTGCCTCCATATCCATAGACGCTCCAAAAACCCTAGACAATTACGACGTTGTTCCTACCCAATAGTCATTAGTTAGTGACTTAGTGTATTGAGTTATGATTTGTGTAGCATCTAGCAATAATCCCGGTTTACTAAAGTTTGGTTAGTTAAGATTTTTATCTCATGAGTTATTTACAAAAACTACTTGTATAAAGTTGTAGTTTTCATTTAACCATCTATATAATGAGAAATAGAGAATAAAACCATGTTTATAACATCACAATTTTCAATTAAGCATTTGTATAATATAGTAGCATACCATCATATGTGTAACATCAGATGGTTTCAACAAATCATCCCAGAACTTACATAAAACGTCAAAATGCGTGCTACAAAGTGAAATGTGTGAGATAGAATGAGCTGTAGATGTCCAACATTGTTGAAATTTTCAAGTAAATATTCATAATTATCGAGTGATGAATTTTTTATAACTCAAAGAGACAATTATAAATAAAAATAAATAGAACATCTAGCCATTTCTTATCAAAAATCCATCCGTCAAGGACTTCTGCGAGATAAAAGATAATTTTTATCTCAAGATAGAGAGTTAAATTATGTAAATGTGATTTTATACAAAGAATGTAGTTAATTTAAAAAGTCTGATGTTATACCGATGGTTAATTATAATATTAAGTGTAATTTTGTATAGTATACTGATAATTAAGAGTAAATAACCATTATCTCATTCCTCTAGAGTATATTATATCAATGTTGTTGCGGCTAATCATTGTTTAGATTTTAATCATGCATTTGATTTATGAGTCGTTAATGATTATGGAAAAAATAATCACTGATCATGTGATGTGACCTTAGTTAATTGGATTATTAATTTTTGGAAAAGAAAGCAATTGATAATTTAAATGACTTTGAAAGAGTGCAAGTCTTCTTTTTATTAGGATTTCCCAAAAATATGGGAATCAATGCAAACATTATCAATGTATACAACACGGGAACACAACCCGAAATCATGATCAATGAAACTTAATAACAAAAAGAAAGAAGATCATTGATCAAAGTCGTCTTCCATGTAAATACACAAAACAATAGACAATAGACAACGTACGAGCAATCTAACTACAAAGTAATAGACGCTCAAATAAACAACGAGCAATCTAACTACGGAGTAGTAGATGCTCAAATAAA
>JAWWMW010075555.1:0-13606 GCA_035048345.1 Echeveria elegans
GTACAAGAACCTGCGAACGTAGTCTAGGTCCCTCACAGTTTCTAGACTAGTTTTACAACTAACCCCGATCCTGTCATAGGTTTGAATGGTGAGGTGGGCGATTACGTCATCTCGCCTGCGGTAACGAGTCTGTTACGGATGAGGTGTGAAATTGATTCAGGTCTGAAATTGAAGTTATCGAAGTTGATTCAGGTGGTGAAGATCAATCTGAGACTTGCTGAGCAAGAATAAAATGCTGATGAAAGAGAGAAAGATTTAGGAAGATTTGTTAATTTGATACCTTCTTCCTGAGGCACACACGCACCTTACATACCAACTGAATTGCTGACTGGACTGACACAAAACGCAGTGCACAGGTGCTTAACCGACTGATCCTGGACTGAAACAAAACGCAGTGCACAGCTGCTTAACCGACTGACCGTGGACTGACATAGATGCGTTACATAACTTTGCACCGTAATTAACAATACAGACTCAAAAGGAAAACTCTGCGTATTGCTCCTGTAACAGAGTCCGATGAAGCTCTAGGATTTTAAAAGGGAAGGGGAACTCAAATTTAATTTTGACCTCCACAGTATTTGTTAGTACAAACACGCCCCCGAACTTTTAGAACACTACCATAGTCATACATACTAATTAAAAAGTTAAAAAAAGGTCCAGTCATTCTTTAATAATTAGATCAACGAGTCGAATGGCTTTTATAAGCTTCACATTCAACCGTATAACAAAGACAAATCATACTAGTTTTAGTTTGACATATAAACTACTGCAACACTAATGAATTTAAGCATCGAGGAATAAAATTTTAAAGGCCACACCCACACACCTCAATATCGAGACTTCGAACGGGTTGTCGAAGATGCTAATGGCTGCAGCCATGGATCAGAGGATCTTTTTCTGGTTCAGCCTTGACTTCCACCATTTCGTAGTCCAGCCTTGGATAGTTCTTCAACTGCTTTAATTTGCGTAGCGGAGAAAAGCCCAGTTCTTCTAAGTTTTGGTAATCGCGATATCATAGAAGTGACCTGCTTCTGAAATCCCATATCAAGCAACCTATCGGGCTCCATCCAAGATCAAAACCTCAAAAGTTTTTCAAATCAACTCTATCCATTATGTAAGAAAGCCTTCCAGGCGTTCCAATCAACAAATTAGCACCTTCCTCCTCAATTTTACTAATATCAGAGTTTACTTTTCCTCCTCCCATGAGAAGTACAGATTTCATGTGTTCCCAAAGCTGCAACAAATGGCTTTGCAACATTATATATCTGCGTACATGGCTCTCTAGTAGACGATATTATTATTATTCCCATCACCTGATCACAACAAAATACTTCAAAACCTCAGAAAACTGAATAATTAACATAAAAAATAAAATAAAAAACGGTTTAATCAAATTATTATTTATGCATGGACCTGCAGCTGTTTGGGAGTATCAGAAGAGCGTCGTAAAATCTTAACCATGGGGACTATAAAAGCGAGGATTTTACCGGAGCCGGTAGGGGCGTCAACAGGGACATCCTTGTAGCTGCATAGTAAGGGGATGGTGGCGGCCTGAACTGGAGTGCATAAATCAAAGCCTCCGTCATATGTTCATTGAGATTGATACGATTGTACTGTTATTTTAATCAAAGCTTTTATTTTATTTTTATGCGATCACAAAATTGAGAATTTGAGATACAAAATATATCACTCTCTGCACACAATGAACTAATCCTGACAGACATTTGAAAAGTAAATCTGGTGCATATAATTTCCAGCTAGTCCTAGTGATTACTTGGTACTAAAACTGGTAAGTAATTTAATTTAGAAAAACAGAAACAAAGATTACCCATGTTTTCAGGGGCAAAGACAATCTGTTGTTTGAACTAAAGCGCTGTTCCATTTCCAGAATGTTGATGAAATAGATTCCCAACTTGTTTTCCAATCATTAGATTCATCCAGCCCTTCTGCTCCAGGTTTGATTTTTGATTCATCATTTTTGTACATCCATCCAATGCTGCAAAAAATACATTACCAGTGACAGAAGCATGTATTTTTTTTCTAGTTTTTCTTGAAGTTTTGTTACCTGAGGTTTCGAGTTTTCTGCAGGAGCCAGGAGGGGCTTCATTCGTTGGAGGAGCACGGTGGAGTTTTTGCTCCAGCGTGTTCTGAAGATTTCAATTGCGGGAGATGTCAGAGTCTTTATCCCCGGCTTCTGAGTCATCTCCACCTTCTTCTTCTTCTCCGCCAGCTGCTGCCTCTCCACCAATTGTAGAGTCTCCCCCACCCGTGTCTTCACCTCCTCCAGCTACCCCGCCTCCTGCATCTCCTCCTCCGCCAGTGCAAAGTCCCCTTTGTATTAGCCACAATCCGGGCTTTTCAGATTTCTTTTAATATAGTGCTGGCGCCGTCCAGTTTAAAAAAAAAAAAAAAAAAAAAAAAAAGTGCAAAGTCCCCCACCAGCTCCAACTCAACCCAGCAAACCATCTGTCCCTTCCCCTCCTTCTAACCCAAGTCATAATGCACCAACCATTCCTAGCACACCAGCGTCACCTCCAACACCATCTTCTCCATCCAACTCCGCAAGTCCTTTGCCTGTAGCCACCCCGCCACCTTCCCATCGCTCCTCACACTCGGTCGTACCACCTGGAGGTAGGGCTTCCCATTCCCCTCCAAATCTGACCCCATCAGGAAGTGACAGTGCTGCGACGCAAGTGACGGTGGTGACTGTACTTGCACTTGGGCTTGGGTTGCTGCTGCTGGTGTCCCTTATAATTTTTTTATGTTTGATCTGAAAAGAAGAAGAAGTCTCTGCCACCTCCCATGCCATATTACAACAGTCCTCCAAATAGGGAGGATCATATGATCTAGTAAATTAACCTTCTGGTCACATAAATTGAGATTTTGAGACTGTATATGAATGTCTGTAGGAAATGGGTTCATCAAGAATAGCACCACCCCTTCACCGGCAACAGGCTTCCGGATACAAGTTCAACCACCACCGCCGCCAGGCTTTAATTTTAAACAATCAAGGGGCATTTGGTAGTGCTACTTTGGGAGCACTACCACTAGGAATCCTGAGCAGCAGTGGGAGTTCAATTCCCCCTCGTCAGGAAAACCCGATCATAATCTTCAGTTGCCACAATCTCCATTGAACTAACCCCCATTCAGCAATGAAGAACTATCCTTAGCAACTGACAGATTCTCCAAGGCTAACTTGTTTGGACAAGGCAGGTTTGTGAATGTGCATAAAGGTATTTTACCAAATGGGAAGGAGGTAGCAGTGAAGAGTCTCAAGGCTGGGAGTGGCCAGGGCGAGCGGGAGTTTCAGGCTGAGGTTGAGATCATTAGCCGAGTGCATGACAGGTACCTTGTTTCACTGGTTGGATATATCATTGCTGGTGAACAGAGAATGCTGGTCTATGAGTTTGTTCCAAATAACACTCCTGAGTTCCGTCTCCGTGGTAAGACCAGTCTCACATAGATAACCGTATGCTTTCCCCATGAAGCAAAGCATTGTACGTAGTCATCATAAATATTAACTCTTAACAATTTGGCATCCGGGGTTTCTACAGGAGCAGGTCGGCCACCAATCGAATGGCGTGCAAGAGTCAAAATTGCACTTGGATCAGCCAAGGGGCTTTCTTACTTGCATGAAGATTATATGTCTACTTTTTCGTCAAATATATGCACCAATCTGGGAGTCAGTGACTTTTACCCTCAACATTTTAAAATCTTACGCAGGTCATCCTTGCATCATCCACCGTGACATCAAATCTGCCAACATCCTAGTTGACTTCAACTTTGAGGCCAAGGTAATGCCCCAAAAGCCACATACATTTACAAACAGGTGCAGCCGTTCTTTCATATGGTACCAGGCTTGACCAAACTTTTCTCCCATTTCATTAGGTTGCGGATTTTGGATTGGCCAAACTTTCTTCGAACACATCAACCCATGTCTCAACTCACATCATGGGGACATTCGGGTAAAATCCAACTCCCTCAAAATTCACACAGCCTTGACATGAACAGACTATATAAACAAAAAACAAAAGGCTAACGAGAACATATTTCTGCAGGTACTTTGCACCAGAATATGCATCAACCGGAAAACTGACTGACAAATCCGACGTGTTCTCCTTTGGTGTAGTCCTGCTGGAGCTGATCACCGGCCGAAGGCCTGTAGACCTATCCAACAAGCACAATATTGATGATAGCTTGGTTGATTGGGTGCACCACCATCCTGCAAAATCTACTATTAATTTGTTACCCAGTTAATTGCATGAATGTGAATCTGTTTCAGGCAAGACCAGTTCTAGCTCGAGCCATGGACGACGGAGCCTTAATCGAGCTGGCTGATCCTCGTCTCGAAAATAACTATGATCACCAAGAGATGATGCGAATGGTCGCCTGCGCCGCCGCTTGCATCCGTCACTCCGCAAGGCGACGCGCAAAAATGAGCCAGGTCCATTTCAATCCAATCCCCCAGATTTCAGAAACCCTAAAATTTCCCCCAAATTTCAAAAACCCTAATTTACACAATTCGTTAAATTAACAAATCGTGCGAGTGCTTGAAGGAAACGGGACCCTAGACGACCTGAACGAAGTGAAGAACGAAAGACAAAAATCGATTTTCAGCTCAAGCAGCCCCTCAAGCGGCGGAGCTTCCGACGTGTACGACACGGCTTGCTACAACGCCGATATGCAGAAGTTCAGAAAACTTGCATTGGAGAGCCAGGCGTACGCTAGCAGTGAGTTCGGCAACACAAGCGAATACGGACTCAATCCTTCGTCCTCCTCCGATTCCAGCAGCGGCGACAACTCTCCGGACGTTTCCAAGAAGACGACTCACGACGAACAGAAAAGACACGTCAGCTTTGTTGACGTTTGAGAATCCTTTGCTGACGTAAGCAAGCTCAGTCGACCGTTGTATTATGAATTATTTGGTTAGGTTTCATACTTCTGACTTCACTGCTCATCATATTTTTTGAAGATCAAAAAATGAGAATGAAATTTGACATGCTATAATTTATTTGAAAACTCGTATATTATTACGAAATGGGTGACAGTTGAGCTGGTCGAACATTTTGATTTGAAACAAGGTCATAGTCACAACTCACAGCTCACAGGCTTCAGGATTTTTGCCTCAAGTCGATGTGTTTGGTGATAGTTTCTAGCTTTAGTTTATGAGTCTGCAGTTCTTTCTGATCTGACCGTTAGGGTGCGTGACCATCCAATTGTATCCGAGTTGAAATCAATGAGCCTGCTCTTGAAAGTCAAGCACTGCGCCAAGCCCAAAAGTATGTCAGTTTGATGTCAAACTCTCACACTTGTTGAGCCAGTTACACAAAGGAATGGAGGATCTCTACTTGAGAGGACAACCATATCTGATATCTTGAACAAACAGGCCTTTTGCAGTGAACTTAGAAGTGATATTTTCTTGAGACTCCAGCGGTGAGGGCAGCTACTGGTTAGCCGCTTGCTCATTTGCTGTCAGGCCATCTCTGCGGCCTAATGGGACTTGCCAAAACGGTCCACCAGACTGAATCAGATAGAGCTAACAAGGCGGGTGTTAGAACAATATAAATAAAACTCAAATATCTAATAGGATGTATTCAAGAATAAAAGTGTTACCAAAAGGACTGATTCCCTGGCTGCCAGAGTCAGGATATCAACGCATGAGACTACTTCAGGGAACGAACGCTCGACTTCCATTTTTATACTATCAATGACTTCGAAGCCCGGGACTGAATTCCTATATGGGGATGCATTTTTCTTCTTCTTAAAGTCTCTGGTTGCATCATCCCTACAAAAAAAACATAACTCGATAGTCCAACACAATAACCAAGTGATAAAGAAACTGTTTCCGGAGCTTCGTACATTGACAAAGCAGTCATGGAAGTGGAGTCTGAGGATGGAGGCAGCTATCCTGGAGTCATTTCTCATCGCACTATGAATCCCGAACCTTACAGTCATTTAAAAGTGTGGACATGAGTCACAGTAGAAATTATAGTCAAGCAGGTTCAGATTATCCTGCGTCTAAGATTTTGCTAGGCAGAAAACAGACATGAGTGAAAACATGAAGACTTTAGACGCCATCAATTCCGGTTACTACTGTGACTTTCAGCTGCTGGAACTGTAGTGATGAAGTGAGGAATAAGTTCAGGGTCTATTTATAACCCACCGTTATATGAACGATGAGTGTTAATCTCTACGTGGCGGATTTTCATCGGCGAACACTGCACTGTTCAGTCTTCAGTGCTTAATAAGGTAAAAGCTGCAGGAGGCATACACATAATGTTTCTACTGACCCCAACGATAAACAAACGCAAGATGTTTATCTTACGAGGTGCCATCCTATACATTGTCAACTCAGGAAACAAACCTGAAAGCAAAACGTGGGAATTTAGGGAGAGGAGACATTTTTAGTTTTATGAAAAAGGGAGGGCTAATGAGGGCGGCGCCATGACAAGAAGATAAACCTCGGCATACTAAAATATGCAAAGGCAGGCCACTTTGTTTATAGATTATATCAGCAATCAGCATAAATGACATGCATGATAAGAGGTAAGGCACTGCTGTATACAAGCAAAATTGTTGGGTATGTGCGAAAACAGTAGTGAGATTAAACTAAGCTATTCAGGTTCAGGTTCAGGTTCAGGTTCAGCACATTGCAGGCGTGGGTGAGATACATATGTGTGGTTTCAACAAACTTGCTCCAGAGTTTTGGATAGCTAAGGCTCTAGGAGAGTTAGCTGGTCATGTTTGTTTTTCCGGAGTTGTTGTGGATATGGCAGCCATTGTTAGGAAGTGCCGTAGGCAGCGGTAGGGTTGTGCATTGACGAGTCCTGATTCTGCAGCATGGGGTATCCATATCCATTGTAAGACTGATTTCCTCCGTGGTATCCACCATTCCACTGATTGCTCTGATCTTTTCTCCACTGCATATATCACTTTGGTATTAGACAGAAACAAAGCACATGCATACTTTATTAGTAAACCTGGTAAGTTGACTAAGAAGTTACTTGAAAGGATTCACTATATTGCGATCATATGAAGTACACTTAGCTGAATTGTTTACATACTCATTTAAATGTGAGAAGATAACAAGATACTTGTAAAAACACAACGGTGAGGCGTAATTTTCAGTTTAAGATGCTAGAGATTCACAAATAATGACTACATACACAAAATAGTTAGTAGATGGAGAACAAGAAGACACCGATCTAACCTGTCTATTAGCTGGATTGCGACCCCAAGAGAGACGAACAGCCTGATTGCCAATGACAGTTCCATTCAACCCCTCAATGGCAGCTTCTGCTTCACTCCTGAAAATGTTAACAACACTTCACTTTGAACTGAAGCTGGATAGTAAATGCTGCTTGCGGTGTTTAATGTGCTTTTCTAATCATTAAAACGATTACAGTGTGCAGTCTATAAAGTAAATCGATGAAACCAGAACAAAATTATACTAAACGAATAATCTGAAGTCTAATGTCTAACTCTATACCTATAAAGACTACTATCTACCTCTAAACTTACGAAGAAAAATCTAAATAAATAAGATGCCACATACACTGAGCGTACCTCATAGCAAACTGGACAAAAGCACAACCCTTTCCAATGGGAATCTTTATATTTAGGATGTCTCCAAATTGCGAAAATGGTTGCCTCAAATCTGCATCCATGGTCTCTGAATCGATCCCACCTACAAAAATCTGCAAGGAAAACTGATAAGTATATCAAATTAATACTACAAACAGAATTGAACTTGACCATAATATGAGATATCAAAGTTACGCGTACAGTAGTATTGTTGGGATCATTTCCCGATTGATCAACTTGGTGTCCTGCTCCATTTGATCTGCCTCCCCCGGACAGTACCATAGCTAAGCAACCAAAAACGGAATATGAGTTATGATCTTGACATTATCGAAGCACAGTATACACCGTATGACAGATGCAAGAAATTCATTTAGCAGTTCCTTCCTCGCAGATGGAGTGGAGGCACATAAATATGTAACCTTAGAATCATTATCTATCTTAACCTAAGGGTATCACACCAACTGCTGGGCAGCGAGACTAGATGTGTGTGCAAAAAAAGTGAACGTCATTTAATTGTGGGTGCTATCTACATTTTGTAGCTGAGGAAAAATACAAGAAACAACATGTGTAGGTATTAGTTAGTATAAAGAAATAACTGTTAGGAGCACCAATAGCAATACTCTCCATGAAGAATAGGCAATGGAAAAATAAATGCTGCATACTGGTACTAATTGCTGTATTAGCCTACGGAAGTTCCCATATTCGGCGAAAGTGCATGAAGTTTAAGATTGTGACATTTGATTGTCATATGTAGAGCTGAAAATTTTACTACATACCTTGGGAGGGATATTGCTGCTGCTGATACCCTGCAGATTTCTTTGGGGTTGCAACTCCTAACCGCATGGGTCTACTCAAACAGTGCATGCCATTCATTTCAGTCATTGCCCTTGCCCTTTCATTTTCATCACTAAACCTTACAAAGCCATACCCTTTTGAGTGACCGGAATTGACATCGACAACTACTTTAGCACCTTTAACAGATTGATAGTTGCGGGCAAAGGTTTCCTGTAAAATCACATCAGTGACATCTGGAGCCAAGTCGCCCACAAATATAGATAGATCTGAACCACTATCTGCAGATGATCGCCTCTCAACTGCACTGAATGTTGCCCAATTAATGCGAAAAGGCTGTTCTGATCGAGGCATTGTGGAGCCATTGTAGGTCTGAAGAGCTTTCTCAGCAGCAGGACGTGATAAGAACTCAATAAATCCATATCCCTCAGATTGGCCAGTTTGCTTATTGCGAATGATCTTTATAGTTGCAACCTGATAAATCACAAAACTAATTCGTCAAAAACAAACGTGCAAAGAGCAGAGAGCAAAACTGGAACCCATCAGTCATAAGAGACAAGGTGAATGGCCATGACAAAGGCATGTCTAAAAGTAGGAACTAATTTCTAATATTTCGGCATTCAGTGATTTTAACCAAAAAGTGGAAGATGCCCAAATAACTAAAATCCTGCAAGCTGTTTCCTTTTATACTGTAGTTGGTCAAGATGTACACTGAGGGATGGAAGTGCACACTGACCATTATCAAGTTTGAAACTTACATCCATATCAATTTACAGGTCTTTATGAACGTGCAAAGGAGAAACAAAGGCAAGATCAGGTCAACTTGTTTAAGATGAGAGAAACATCAACGTGAAGTTCTCTAAAAACAACTTTCTAGGGATAGTTTACTGCCGCCAAAATGGGTATTAATGCCAAAAACCACGAAAGAATACTATGCTACAATGAACAAGACAGTGAACAAAATGACACCAAAAAGTACTAGGCGCTGATGGATGAATGCTGAATAGAACTCATTCACATGCTAAATTAGGTAACTCTAGGAAATTAATTATGAAATCTACTGTCAAGAACATCGCGGGTTTAGCTATCGTAGCTTCCTATCACAACATCGTTCTCGGTCTTCCCTCTTCGAGTAAAAGAGACATTAATATCAAAGCATCCAACACTTTCAACATTGCCAACACTCACTTCTGAATCATTCAATTCAACCACAGACATGCTGACACAATACAAATACAACTACTCATAATGAATCCAACAACAAGCAATTGAGCAACTGAACTACATGTCAGTCTACATCTACAGATCAATATATCAATCCAAAGTTTGAGACAAAAATCCAAACCTCTCCGCTAGGAGCAAAGCAGCTATGCAAGTACCTCTCATCCATCCAATCCTGCAGATCGCCGATCCAGATCGTTTTAACAGCATCCTCCTCCGTAGCCGCCGCCGCCGATCTTTGACTCTGATAATACATCTGTTGCTGATATTGCTGTGGATCCGATTGATTCATATACGGATAGTATTGTTGCTGGTACATCATCATCATCATCTGCTGCTGTTGCTGCATCGCCATAGCCGCTGCCGCCGGATACTGTCCCATTGCTCCCATCCACTGCTGCTGGTACTGTATCCATTGCTGCTGCTGCGTCGACGGCTGCTGGTTTTCAGTTTGGTCAGTTCCGTTCGTTGAATGCATCACGAGCTTCGTGTTCGATACTTATTCTCTCGCTCTCTACCTCCTGAGATTTTCGCAGAAGCCGGAGTCTGGAGAGAGGGCAAAAGAGATGGTCTGATGTGTACTCCGATAGGTTTTAACGTATGAGACTCGTTCTTGGCCGTGGGATTAACCTTTCGATTCGTTTCTGATTCTTATCGTTGTCAGATCGACGGCTACGATTCTCTCCCGTTATTAGATGGGTCGCGTATATTTTGACTCATTTAGGCCCGTTTGGTAGGGAAGATGAAGAGGAAAAGAGATTTAAAGAAAAAGTTAGATTGAAAATAAATTTGTGTATTTGGTGGTAAATAAAAATGAAAAAATAGGTAAAATTAAATTAAAATTTTCTTACAACTTTCTAATGAGAAAATTATTATTTTTTTAAATTTTCGTTTCCTCACTTTTTTACCGCAAACAAACAGAGCCTTACAAAATTGTGTATGTAATTTTTATTTTTAGAATTTATTAAGCTTATTGCGGATCTGGCGAAAACCACCCGAAAAGTAAAAACTACTCTCTCTCTTACTTATTTTTCTTCTCATTTGAAAATTAGAATGATTTTTAAAAAATTATGTGAAATAAAAGTAAGAAATATAATGAATGAAAAATGATTGCATTTGATAGAGAGTATAAATGGGAGAGAATTTTTTTAAAAAAAAATTGAAAGAATATTTTGAGACAAAAAAACTGAAAAGAAATATGAGAGTAAAAAAATAAGGTGTGTCCCGTCCGATGGTTAGTTAAAATGGGTTTAAAAGAACACTAACTTGAATAATGGTAAACATGGTCACCAGTTAACATTATCTCTTCCGCTCAGAAACATCATTAGAATTTTGAAAATCATAAATCCTTGTTGGGTAGTGAAGTCCACGTAACAATTATTGAATCAGGGTTCGGTCTTGTAATAATTTCTATAAATACAGTGTTATGTGTGTGTAATCTGTTTACAACAAAACCTAATAAAATTCCTCCTAGTTGTCCGTGGATGTAGGTTCCTGAGTGTGCAACTGAAACACGTTAAATATCTGTGTTCGTGTTCGTTTAATTTCTGCGGGTTAATTTCGTGATTGTGTGTGTGCCGTTTCCGCGTGCGTGTGGGTTTTATTCCCAACAAGTGGTATCAGAGCCACGGTTACACACGGGTTATCCGAATAAGCAGAAAAAATCAGGAAAGTCAACTAGAAGAGCACCCGACACATTGACCACCGTTGACCGAGAGCCGAAATCGGAGCCGCGCAGATCTGAGCCGTACGAAGCCGTCGCCGTCGCAGATTCGTCCCCCAGCCACGTAACGTCGGCGATTCGAAGCAGATCTGAGGCAGATATGAACCGGAGAGCATCGCGTCATCGCGAGAGCAGTAAAAGTCGAGTCAGAGAAGCGTCGCGCGAAGAACAGTCACCGCGTTGAGTCGCTTGCCAACCGTCATGTCACCGGGGAACAGATCTGTGTCACGAGTGAGCGCGACCGTCGCGTCGGAGTCGTGCAGATGTCGATCTGAAGGAGCGGAGTCACGAGCCCGCACGAGTAGTCGCTCAGATTCGGATCGTCGCTATGCCGTGAGTCGATCATCGATTCGTCCGTCGCCGTACCGTGCCGAGTGCAGCCGCCGTGCAAACCCAGCCGTGAATCGCCGAAGCCAGCCGTCGTTCGACCTAGAGAGAGAAGGAATGAACAGTGCACAGTGCTAGGGTTTTGGCAATTGGGTCATAGTGGGCCTGAGGTGTGGGCTGGGGTGTTTGGGCCAGAAGGATTGGGCCATGTGGGCTCAATCTGTTTGGAAAAGTGGGCTGCTGTGTGGGCTGGTTGGTAAGCTGGTTTGTTATTTTTGGTGCTGCTAATTGTGTATCCTGTAATATCTTTCTTGGAATTTTTGAGACGTGAAATCAGGTGTGCCGTTTATTTTGCTTGTCAAGTGAAATGGCTGAAGACGAGAAGTTCCGAATTGAGAAATTCAATGGCATGGATTTCAGTTGGTGGAGAATACAAATTGAGGATTTGCAAGTTCAGAAAGATTTGGAGGATGTGTTAGGTGACAAACCAGAGACGAAGGTTTTCTAATTAGAATACTGGTGAACACAAGGATGAGTGTAGGCAGTTCAGTTACGGAGCAGGAACAGAAGAGTCAAGTGAAGACTCAGGACAGCTCAAGTGTAACGTGTTGGAACTGTAAGGAGGTGGGGCATTTTAAGGATCAATGCCAAAAGAATTGAGTGACTATTGCTGAAGATCCTGCAAGCGATCTTCTTCTCTGTAGTGAAGAGAGCAATGGAAATTCCTGGGTCGTAGATTCTGGTGCTTCATGTCATGCTACCCACAACACTGAAGCATTGCAGAATCTGGTTGTTGGAGACTTTGGAAAGGTACGACTTGCGGACAAGAGAGCTTTGTTGTGTAAGGTCGGAGTACCGTCTAAGGGAGTGACCGTCCCGGTTAAGACGATAAACAAAGTCCGGTTCACTGAATATCGTGGGCAGGAGAGGGTTGTCTTGGCAAGAGAGAAACCCGGAGCCAGAGATAAGATTCAGTTTGAGCGAGCGTGGAAAGGTTCAGGGAATCCAGTCAGAGGTATTTGTGGCAGTGGGAGCACGAGTGGTGTTTCAGCCAAGATTCCTAGAAGACAGTGGGTTAGGGGAACCAGAATTCCATCTGTTGAAACATCTCCAGAAGAGGTCTTGCTAAGTATGGAGAGTGTTTGTTGTTCTCAGAGTGTTTCAGGATCCGGCAAGGTGTGTTTGTAACAGTGGGAGCCGGTTGGAACAGTGGAGAGCGAGTCAGTGGCAGATTCAGCCATGACGGGTGTGTTGAACCGAGTGAAGGTTCAATGAAATCTTCTAAGTTACAAGAAGGCTGGTGACAACTAGAGGTGTGGGGGAACAGTGACGTTCCGATAACAGATTACTGAAGTACACAGGTGAAGTCCATGTGAACGTTGTTCCGTAATAACAGATTAGTGAAGCCCACATAACAATTATTGGACCAGGGCCCGGTCCAGTAATAATCCTTATAAATACAGTGTTATGTGCGTGTAATCTGTTTACAACAAAACCCTAATTAAATTCCTCCTTGTTGTCTGTGGACGTAGGTTGTTGAATGTGCAACTGAACCATGTTAAATATTTGTGTTCGTGTTCGTTTAATTTCTACGGGTTAATTTTGTGATTGTGCGTGTGCCGCTTCCGCATGCGTGTGAGTTTTATTCCCAACACATACTTCGTTTTTTTAAAGGGTAAGAATATTTCAAGTGTCATTTTTGCACAGAAGGTAAATGTAAGTAAATAATAGGTCTCGATGACTTTTCATTCGATTTTTTTTGCAGGAATAATATGTCAGAGATGTGAATTTGGATAGAAATTTTAAAGATTGGTTCAAGAGCATACTCAAGTTTCACAGTTATCCAATGTTTATGATCAGTGTTAAATATGTCTAATATTTACACACCTTTGCTGCTTATATTTATAGCATTTGCGATATAAACGAAGTCATATTCTACGCTCACACCCTTGTTTCAGG